>VSTD030000725.1:0-14825 GCA_008808055.3 Sporobolus alterniflorus
TTTATATTTGTAATAAATCAAGAGTTATGCATACGTGAGCTGATGTATCATATTATGGACTACACCACTCTCTGGATCGAAAAGATATACTTAAATTTGTTTATTATTTTATGATCTTATTTCTTAGATATCTTTAAACATTTTTTATTGTCAATATCATATAATCACCAAAGAAATACAATAATGTTGTTATTTTAAATTTAACTATCTTTTAAGAATGGAGGGAGTATAAGAATTTATATAAATATAAGACATTTTTTACATCCTTCAATATTTCATGGGGTTATTAACTAGTAAATAAGATTTTTTTTTTCGCAAAAAGTCCTTGTCTCAGCCCAGATAGAGAGATAGAGAAGATATCATCTGTACTGTGGGCTGGGATGAGTGGGCCGTGTAACTAAAGCCTGATACTCTTCTGTGCCTGAATCCTGACACTTCGACTTTCTTCTGTGCCGTACCAAAAGAACAGAGATTAAAAAATGTCAGGATTTTGGCCCATACACGTCTCGAACCTGCCACCTTCGTGTTATTAGCACGATGCTCTAACCAACGGAGCTAATGTATTATATTATGGACTACTAGTACTGTACTTTTAGGCCGGGTTAAATGGGTTAGCACGTGACACACGAAATTTGGTCTGATCCAAGCACAGCACGACCCAAAGAGCCATGGGTTGTGCCTGGCCTGGTATGAGCCAATGGATCGTGCTTGAGCTGCCGCTCCAGCCTATTGAGCTGCACGGCTCGGCACGCGAAGCAGGTGGCCTGTTGCAGCACGACAGGCGACACGATTCATTAAGGGCACGGTCCATCCAGTCTAAAATATTATTATGGTCATGTATCAAATATTCAAATATTATGGTCATCATATTTGATTGGTTCAATAATTTATATAAAAATAAAGTATTTACTTGCTTTTTTATCAATGGGTTGTTCATAGTATGGCGGGCTGAATGGGCATGCAAGCACGACAGACCAAATGGACCGGCATGGCCCGAATAAAGGTATGGCGTGCCGTGCTTAGACCGAACCTCCGGCACGTGGGCTAGCACGGCACGACCCGATCTGTTATCCGGGCCGTGCCGGGTCGGGCCTTCCTCTCAGGCACGAGCATGATGCTAACGGGCTGTGGGCCGTGCCGGCACGACCCGATTTACAGGACTATGAATCACGATCCCTTTCTGAATCGAAATGATATAATTAAATTTATTTATTATTTTATGATTTTATTTCTTATATATCTTTAAATATTTTTACTATCAGTATCATATAATCATCAAAGAAATACAATAATGTTGTTATTTTAAATTTAACTATCTTTTAAGAATGGAGGGAGTACAAGAATTTATATAAATATAAAACATTTTTAACATCCTTCAATATTACACGTGGTTATCAACTAGTAAATAAGATATTTTTTTTGTCAAAAAGGCCTTGTCTCAGTCCAGATAGATAGATAGATAAGATATCATCTATAGCATGGGCTGGGATGAGTGAGGCGCGCAACTAAAGCCTGATACTCTTCTGTGCCTGAATCCTGACACTCCGACTTTCTTCAGTGCCGTACCCAAAGAACAGATATTAAAAAATGTCAGAATATTGGCCCATACAGGTCTCGAACCTTATTAGCACGACGCTCTAACCAACTGAGCTAATAGGCCTTGTTGAATATTAAAAGGATACATCATACAGATTTCTACATCTGTTTATTACATGAAAAATCAGAGTGTTGATCAATTGGATACTTAAGGTACAGAAGCATGGAGGAAAGATAACTCATTTGTTAACACCTTTTTGTTACAAGATCACTCACGGTATAAGAGCCAACTTTTAGATCAAATCTTCGAGACATTTGATATGTAAGTAACTAATATATATACCTGAGTTAAATCACCACATCTCTACATTTTTACTGCTACCTTTCGTTTTTTTTTGTGTGTGGATTTAATGGGAGTAGTTAACACGGCATTACAGTAACAAAATGCAATGCTGAAAATGAGCAAATTTCTCATACCTTCATGTTTCTCTGTTGAGTATGCGCCCCATCTCCCAGGTCCAGCGCGCGATGCATCAAATCACACGCAGGAGCATTTGAAGAACAGCGAGTCAGCGACATCTTCAACTGCTCTAGCATGAGAAAAGGGGACAAACGTGTAGCCACAGACGACTTGCTGGCGGCTCTCTCCCAAGATGTCTTCACATCTTGAACTTCCCCAACGACTCAACAGAAAAATGCCGGCAAGTCATCCTTGGCTACACGATCGATCTGCACAACTTGCCTCCTTCCCATATGCAAGAGCTAGTTAAAAAGTGGTAAATTAGGCCCGCACACACTCACACTCAACCATAGCAAAGGAAGCTCGAGCTCTCACCAGTCACCACTCATGGCGCCATTTTCTTGCTGGATCGGAAGAAAGAAACTCAAGGCGTCCACACATGCTCTCGAGCATAAATGGGTGATAGGAGGAGACGATGGTTAGATGGTGCATTGCAGAGGCCGGAGACGCCCCATGGCCCGCGCTTCTTACAGGGCGGCTAGCTCCTGGCTTATCGACCAGCCGAGATCACGAATCATGAATTTGACACATGACATGGGGCGGCAGGGAATCAGGGTCCTATACATCTGTCTTAGTAGCAGTAGTGAGGGCACTCTAATAAATAATCTCAACTATCCGTTTTTGAGATTCGTCCTATATCACTTTTTAGAAAATATTGTTCACGATACTATAACAAAATATTATAGCAAATTTATGGTACTATACCACTCATCAGATTTGAGGCATCAGATCTCAATCGACCGACTGAAAAACGATCAAATTCATAATACTATAACTACAGTGACAAAATTTAGAGTATCTCGTTCCTACGGCGGGCAAGAAACCAGCATCCCTGCGGCGGACACGGATGGGGCGGTGTAGATTAGCTTTTGATTCAATACATTTTACTGCTGTTATAGTATATTACTTTTATCTGATGTTATAATAATAATAATATATCACCGGATACTTTTCACTCGTGCTTACCGTCACCAGCTACGTACGTAGTACTGCTCAGCAGGCTCGGAAGAGGAGCATGCAGCGCCATCACCTATGCATATAGGTCTTCCTGCGCTTCCGTTGGACCCTAACAGTGTGTGGGGGCATACATTAGACGATGCGCTGTGGCTTCTCACGTCATTTACAAGCTACTAATGTTGACATGAACTGGCCATCATCTTCAACATTCGAGAAAGCTTATATTTGGATAAACGGTTCGAACGGACACTTCTTTTACCAGAAATGAACAGAGAACATAGAAAGCAGTCATCTTTTCCGTCAAAAAAAAGCAGTCATCTGGATAAAAAAAGCTCTAATGGAGCAGCTAAATTGCTACTAAATAACAAACGCCATGACATTGATCAAAGTTGATACCTTCTAGTACATTTATCGGAGCCTATACTGGCAAGTCGTTCATGATGATTAGACCAATGGCGGGTTAGCAGAAACCGAGGGAGAGGAATTACAAAATATAGTCCTTAGAACAAGTTGCATTACAAAAGTTCTCACTTGCTATGCTGGCAAGTTCATGAGTCATTTTATTATAGACCTTAATTACAACAAGTTGCATTACAAAATGTATCTAGATGCCAAGACCCAAAAGAAATAAATTAAACCAAATTTGTTTGAAAACAAGGCTATGCATTAAGAAGGTTTGGTGCATAGGGGGGGTCCCTGCATTTGCCAATCCTCTTGGCTCCGCCACTACTGCTAGGACAAAAAAACGGTTTAAATTCCAACACGCTAACTCCGGCTGCAACTTTAAAACTAAAAGAAAGGGGCATACTAACTCTTGTCTACTGTGTTTCAAAAAAAAAACTCTTCACCTTTGCAAATCTGAGCATGGCATGGCAATATCGATCGAACAGGAACTGAAGCTTTCAGAAAAAAAAAACAGGAACTGAAGCCAGAACAGTGTAAAGCTGTTGCTTTCTGCCCCTTGGCGACTCGCGTACAACAGGCATTGCTTGTTGCGCGGCCGCCGGTACATGCGAGCTTAACCTCCGACTGTTCCCGGTAAGCCTCCACTGGCGCACGGCGTACCTCTTCTTCACCCGGTCAGTAGCAAATGTTTGTTTGAACGGAAAGCCGGGGAAGCAAGACAGGAGTAGAACATTCAACAGCTCAACCCTCACATGCAGATCGAAGCGTTTTCTAGCCTTCTAGGGCGGCTTCAACTGAACCGAATTCATGCCAGTAACTGTTGGTTTCTTTTCATGGTCACTTTGTCACGAGTTGGGGTGGGAAGACTGGCCGGATACTATGATGAAAGATAATACTTGAATGAAGTGGCTGCCTGGGGTCTGGATCCGGCGCACACACAAAACAAAATGGAAACTATTAACAAATCTTATTCATTTCCTAACAAAGTGATAGCTTACTCCTCATCACTGGTCGATGGCCTTCCTTCTGTTGCGGGTGGCTTTCCTTGTGTTGTGGCAATCATGTTAGTGCCTTCCTTCGGCCGGTGGTTGTACTTGATGTTGCACATAACATCTCTCCTCCTTGGACAACAAGCTCGTCCGCGAGCTTCAAAGCTGTTGGAATTCTGCCAAGTCCACCCATGAAGCACTTGTCATGGGCTGGCCTGCCCAACTGACCAACACTTTGGTGCGCCCGTGAGTCAGACGACTCTTGGTGACCTATGTCGGTTCCAAACAGACACGACCATGACGGATCGGTGGGAGGGTGCCAGGGCTGGCCAGATTTGGGCCACAATACTTCTTCAACAACCCTACATGGAACACATCGTGGAGGCCCTACATGGAACACATCGTCCGTGGGCTGGCCTACATGGAACACATCGTTCGTGGGCTGGCCTGCCCAACTAACCAACACTTTGGTGTGCCCGCGAGCCAGATGACTCTTGGTGACCTATGTCGGTTCCAAGCAGACACGACCATGCCGGATCGGTGGGAGGGTGCCAGGGCCGACCAGATCCGGGCCACAATACTTCTTCAACAACCCTACATGGAACACATCGTGGAGGCCCTACATGGAACACATCGTGGAGGCGCGCTTCAGGAGGCAATTGCAGTTGGTACACGTACCGATAGAGCCCCCGCGCGCCAAAATTTTGAATGGACAAAAGAATCTAGGCCTTGCTTGTCGCGAGTCTGGACGAGTATGGAGGCCACCGGGCGATGCTGCAGCCACAGCCATACCCACTGCCCAACCGCAAACTCCATGTCGCGGTGGTGGTGATCGTAGTATGACTTGTATCTCTGTTGTGCCAGCTCCAGACGCTCACGAATTTCAGCCAGGAACTCACCACGTTCTAAAAGCTGCTGGTGGATGGTGGGCAGACGTGCTTCCCCCTGTGTGTATGAGCGCACAGAGGGGGATCACGCCCGTACACAACTTTGAACGGTGAGGTCTTGAGTGACGATTGGAACCCAGAGTTGTAGCAGAACTCAGTCCATGGAAGCCAACGTAGCCAATCTCATTGGTGATTGTCGGATAGATAGCAGAGCATCATGGTGATAACTTTGTTCGCCGCCTTCGACTTCCCATCCAATTGTGGGTGAAATGTCGAGGAGAATTGCAGCTTCACGCCTGTGAGCCAGAAGATTTCACACCAAAATTGGCTGGTGAACACCGGGTCCCGATCCAAGATGATGGAACATGGGATATCGTGCAAGCGGACGATGTTGTCGAAGAATGCCTTTGTGATGGTGGTGGCGGTGTACGGATGCCCCAAGGGTATGAAGTGGCCGTACTTGGAGAACCAGTCGACTACCGTCAAGATGACCGACTTGCCGTTGATGCAGGGGAATCCCTCCATGAAGTCCATGGTGGCATTGGACCATACATTGGGCAGTGTATCGAGCGGCTGGAGCAAACCGTCTGGGTGGAAATGCTCAGACTTGTTGCACAGGCTTGCATGAAGTCCTGGACCACATGCTGGGCGCCGGGGATGTTGAAGTCGAGGCGTAGCCACTGAAGCATCTTGGCCACACCTTCATGGGCCATACCGTGGGTGGCCTCCAGGACGTCGGGCAGTGACGGTGAGGTCCTCAGCATGTAGATTGTGCCCACCACTGTGATGAGGCCGTCCTGCACCCGCCACTTATCGCCGTGTGTGCCTGCCGTGATGTTCACGCACAACGTGCGTAGAGCCTCATCAGCGCTGATCTCTTGCCGTAGCTAGTCGAACAGCGTGAATGTGGGCACCAACAGACCATAGAGGTAGCCATCATCAGTAGTGTCGTGGCGTGATAGGGCATCAATGACAACATTGGCAGCGTCGGGCTTGTATTTGACCCTGAAATCAAATCCTAGCAACTTGCTCGTCCATTGATGTTGGGGAATTGTTGCAAGCTTCTGATCCAGCAAGAACTTTAAACTGTAATGGTCAATGCGGATAAAAATGGGGTACCCCACAAATACGGGCGCCAGTGCTTGATGACTTGAACCAACCTAATCATCTCGCGTTCGTAAGCCGTGAGCTTCGCATGGCACGGGGCGATAGGCTTGCTGAATAATGCCACCGGCTCATCGCCTTGATGCTGGACTGCGCCAAACCTTGCCTCAGAGGTGTCGCATTCAACCACAAACTCCCGATTGAAGGTCGACAATTGGTGAACCAGCTCCATGGTCAAGGCATGTTGAAGTGCCCGGAAGGCAGCCTCCACTTCGGCACACCAACGAAAGCCTTCCTTGTGCAGCAATCGTGTCAAAGGCACGACGATGGAGCTGTAGTCATGGATGAAGCGCCTGTAGTAGCCGACCAGGGCGAGGAACGTGCGCACAGTGCGTGCCGACTTGGGAAGTGGCCAGTCTAGCATCATGCGTACCTTCTGCTCGTCCAAGGACATGCTGGCAGTCAAGATGACATGGCCGAGGTAGGCCACTTCCTTTATCTTGAATGCGCTATTGGCGCACTTGAGGAAGAGTCGATGTGCTTGCAATGCCGCCAGCACCATCTGTCCATGAAGGGTTGTAGATCAAGATGTCGTCGAAGAAGACAATGACGGATTGCTAGAGAAAGGGGTGCAATACCTCGTTCATGAGCTTCTGGAAGGTCACTGATGCGTTTGTCAGCCCAAACGGCATGACCAAGAACTCAAAGAGCCCCTGGTGTGTACGGAATGTCATTTTCTCGACGTCGTCGGGGTGCATCAAGACTTGGTGGTACCCTGAACGGAGGTCAAGCTTGGTGAAGAACTGAACATGGCACAACTCATCGAACAACTCCTCGACGACGGGGATAGGGAACTTGTCCTTGATGGTGCACGTGCTTAGTGCACGGTAGTCGATGTAGAAATACCAAGAGCCATCGGCCTTCTTGATGAGCAGCACCAGCGTGGAGAATGTTGATGAACTGTGCCTGATGATGCCTTGCCCTAACATGTCATTGCATTACCACTTGAGCTCGATCTTCTGTGTGTGCGCATACCGATATGAGTGCACTACTATGGGTGCAGTGTCGGGAAGCAGCCAGATGCAGTGGCACCGTGAACGTTGCGGTGGTAGACCCGTTGGTTCAGTGAACAATGGCTCAAACTCATGGAGAAGCTCAGCCATGAGATCATGGGAGACCATGTGAAGCAGAGCCCTGGGTGATGTGGCGGCCGCCGTCTGCGGCACACGATGACCATTGCGGATGAAGACGATCGTGCATTTGCCAAAATCCCAGAGAATCGGGCCCAGCAATTTGAGCCACTACACTCCCAGTACCATGTCGAAGGAGCCTAGGTCAGGACTGTAGCAGTTGATGAAGAAGGTTTCACTGCTGATCGAGATGCGGAGGTCGTGGCAGTAGCTCGGAATGGGCACCATGTCACCATTGGCAACAGCGACACGTAGGCCAGACTGCTATGTGAGCGCGAGACCCACCCGGGTAGCCACCGCGGAGTCCATGAAATTGTATGTGGACCCCGAGTCCAGCAGTGCAGAGATATGGGCGCCATTGATGAGGACCATGACTTGCATAGTACGGCTCGACCGGGGTTGAATTCCTGTGAGCCCCTACAGAGAGATCATCGGGCCTTCTTCTTTATCGTCGTCGTCGATCGGCTCGATGGTGAACCGCCGTTTGCAAATGTCGCAGTGGCCGGGAATGAATTGTTCATCGCACTTGAAGCAGAGTTCCTTGTCACGGCGGTCGGTGATCTTAGTCGGTGAGAATTTCTGGGTGGCCATCGACCACGTGGATGATGCAGGGTGCACGGAGCCCGTGAAGGTTGCCGCCGGTGCCGGGGCCGACCTCTGCTTCGACACAGCCTGATTGGGAGCCATGCCAGACGGAGTTGCTATGCCCATCCTTTGCTCATACACACGGGAAAGCATGACGGCGGCGTCCACAGAGCGCGACTGCTTGAGGGTGAAAGTTGCCTAGAAGGGGAGGGTGGTGAATAGGCAATCAAACCCAAAACTCAACTAATTTAAATAAGTTAAATTAGGGGGACCAGATTTGTCCAGTCTTAGGGCAGATATGTCTGGCAGACACCAGATATGTCCAGTTTAGGACCGTATATGTCTGGTGAATCAGGGTTACAAGCAGTGAAAAAGTAGATCGGGCACCAAGACGATTAATCTAAGGCCCGATAAGCTTACGACAAGCAAGCAAGACACTATAGAGCATATAGAAATAAGCAGAGCAACTAGATGCAACCTATTCACTTAGAATCAGACCTAGGGTTAGGTCAGACTTTAAGCAAGAACAAACTTGAACAAGAACAATGATGAAATTGAAGCAAGCACAAGAGACACAATATTTGTTTTTGAAGTTCAGCTAACCATGAAGGTTGCCTACGTCTCCGTTGAGGTGTCCATAAAGGACCGGGTGAAAGTGCATCTAGGCCCCTAGTGGATTTTGGTGTATTGAATGATAACTTGATTAAAGGACTAATATTGTGTGTTAAGTGTTTAAGCAAGTTCTAAATAAAAAGTATAAATTATTCATTGATGCATCACTTGAAGTACAAGTATGAAGCAAATAGAACTATGTAATCAACATGCTTAGTCAACCAATAAATAATTCCATATTGAAGAATCAATATCAAGTCAAGTAAGGAACTCATATGAATAAGAAGAAGTTGAATATTAACTTGGTTCAACACTTGTGGCTTGATCTTAACCAAAAAAGAATTGATCAAGTGCTATCTCTATGTATTGGATTTCCTTGGAAGCAACCTGATCATATGAAGAAGTTTTTTAAAGAATGAGCCTATGAAAGACATGAAGTGATGAGTAAGATAAGATAGTAGTTGAAAAAGGATTAACAAGAACTTGACCACGATGAACCATACATCAGAGAAGAGTAAGCGGGTGTCTTGATATCGAGGAACCGTATGTGATGGAGAAGGCAAGTGGATGTTCAATTCAAGAAATCAAGCTTACTAAGAAGAATCATATATCAGTAAGTGTCAATCTTTATTTAATTAATAAATGAAGTGACTTAGATATGAAAAGTGGAAATTGATCATACAATGTGAAGTACTCCAAGTCACAACCTCGAAGAGTCAATGCCTAAGTAAGATCAAGTGTGACAACCCTCATGAAGTCAAAAAGAGATGAACTGGTAAGATTCAATATTGTGCAAGCTCGAGTTGAAGGAGTTGATTTTATATTTAATCTTGAGTATAGGTTGCCGCTCTATCAAGAGGGATACCACATGAATTATCAACAAAATCTCAATGCTCACATAGACTAAAAACTCAAGTGAGATGAGTGAACCACAATGACCTCATACATTACACATCTCGCTAAAGCAAAAAAAACAAGACAGTCTGGTTTTCCAAACCGGAGTGTCCCATTTTTCCTGTAATGACTATATTTCAAATTTTGGATGTTCTGTTTTCTAAAACCGGATGTTCCAGTTTCTACTGGCTAGTTCCCAATGGCTAGTTTTGGGGGGGACAAGTATAAAAGCTTTCCCCCTCCATCATTTGGAGGTTGTTGGTTCCACCAATAAAAAGTACTCATACTAAAGCCTTTGTGAGCTCACCGCAACACCTTTTTGTGAGTTTTGAGTGATTTGTGATAAATTCAAGCTTGGTGTGAGAGATTCCTCTTTGTGAGTGATTTGAATACTTGAGCACTTGAGCTTTGTGAAGCAATCTTCATGATATTTATTACTCTTGGAGATGAAGCCTCCTAGATGGCTAGGCATCGCCCTAGAGCTCACAAGGTTGTGATGAGTCATGGGAAAGTTTGTGAATGGTCGTTTCGCCTCCACGAGGAAAGAAGCAAGAGCTAGTGAAGTGAGGAAAGTGGTTGAAAGAGACCCGGCTTGGAGTTGGCTCTTGGTGGGCAACTCAAGTTACCTCAACGGAGACGTAGGGATCACGTGTGATGATTCTGAAGTTCCGCTTCGCCTCCACAAGGAAAGAAGCATGGGTATATTGTTGTATCTATGTTCAATTCCCTGTATTAGAACTCGTATGCAATCTTGAATAGCTCTAAGTTTGTATCGAACTCATCGGGAATTTAATTTGAGCTTTCCATAGTTTCTGTCTCGAGAAAACTGGAGTGTCCGATTTGCCTAACCAGACTGACCGGTTTTGGAGTTTGAGTTATTGAGTAGATTCTTTGTGAATCTACTTCTAGAGGTTTTCTAGGTTATTGTTATAGCTCGCTTTTATTTATAAATTGTCTGAAAGTATATTGAATATGTTTTGTGCTTAACTCTATAACAAAACCGGAGTGTCCGGTTTGTCAAACCGAACTGTCTGGTTTTGACAGTTCTAATTGCACTGTGAGTTTTGTTAAATTTTAGAATCGTCTATTCACCCTCCTCTAGGCGACATCAATGAACTTTTAATTGGTATCGGAGCATAATCTCCTTATTAGGTTTAACTGCTTGGGGAAATGATAATGTCGCTTTCTTGCATCATCGTGCCTTCGGTGGAGGTACCCCATTTCAATGGAAATGACTTTGTGTCATGGAAATCTCAAATGTCTAATTATTTACATGAAATGAATCCTCAAGTTTGGTGAAAATGATGAGCTCAAGAGAGAAAATAAAATACTAAAGATGGAATTAAGTCGATTAAAAGACAAAGGTCATGTGCAACAATCTCAAAATAACTGTGATCACATGGTGAAGAAGCTTGAGAAGGGATCAATTGTCACATGTGCTAAGTTACCTCAAATTAACTTGAAGACATCTTATCAAAAGTTTGATAAGCCCAAGTTCAAGAAGAAAGCACATTTCAAGTGCTTTGAGTGCTCAACTTTAGGACACTTATCATCCGAATGTCCCAACAAGAGAAATGACCAAGCAAAGCCTTATAGAAGATAAAGAGGCTTATCTCAGATAAGGTGATTTAGTTGCAAAGAAAAATATCATGATATAGCTGACTGTCCAAAAGAAGAAGCATCAAAGCAAGTATGTCAAAATCGGACTATCCGGTTTGGCAAATCGGAGTATCGGGTTTCGGTAGAAAATTTCAGAACTTATAGACAGTGCAACAAAGGCTTTAAGGTGGCACTTGATAAGTACATGAGCAAGAATGAAAGTACCAAGAGGCAATCCAAGAACAAAGTAAGTAGAATCAAGTATCAAACATGTTACACTTACCGTGACAAAGGTCATCTTAGTAAGGATTGTCCTAAACTCAATCTTTCATTCATAAGGTTGTAAAGGCCAATATATCTCACTTGTTCGGTAATGCTTACGAGAACCTAGCAACAGACCCGGATAAGTCCGGTGGACTTGAGGAATTTGGAGTGACCCGGACATGTCCAGAAAAGCTTACTGGAACCCAG
Organism: Sporobolus alterniflorus; assembly: GCA_008808055.3. Lineage (NCBI taxonomy): Eukaryota > Viridiplantae > Streptophyta > Magnoliopsida > Poales > Poaceae > Sporobolus > Sporobolus alterniflorus. The sequence goes on from VSTD030000725.1 coordinate 11,750, forward strand.
TCAGGAGACCGGATATGTCTGGTTTTTCTGGCAAGTTGGATTTGCACTTCATCAGCTCACTCGATCCACCCCCCCTTGAGAGTATGGAGCTCTTAGGACACAAATAAAATATAAGCTCCCTAATCCTTAAAGGTCTTCACGACTTTTCCCTTTTCCTTCATTGTAGGCCATATAAATTTTAATAGCATGTCTGTGTTGTCTTTTTCAATGTGATACTCTACAAAACTCTTAGCATAAGGTTACACCTCTAATTGCCGGTCATCAATCCTCCAAAACTCACATGGGGGTCTAGATGAACTTTCAGAGGGTGACATCAGTACGAAAGGGCTCACCGAGGCCCGTCGTAAAGAGTTCATTATCCTGCCCTTCCGTTGGGGTGAGATCGTGACAAGACAAAGCCATAAACTTGCAGCAAAACACGTCCACTGAATCCGTCCGACGCAATAGGGCCAGTGCACCGAGCGGTGTGTCCATCATCGGCGGGCTGAAGCAAGCGTTGATTAGCCTGGTGAAGTCCGGCCATTGGGGCACATCATTGTTCATCTCCAAGCGATGGTACCAAAGTTGCGCATCGTCCAGGAGATGGAATGAGGCATACGATACCCATTTGTGATCTGGTGTCCTGCGAACACAAAAGTAGTGCTCGCACCTGTTCAGCCAAGGAAGCGGATCACATGACCCATCAAACTTGGGAAAATTGAGCTTGTGGTATGTCGGGAGGAAATCATCTTCATCCTGATCATCCTCTAGTGCATAGTGGCGGTGATAAGGTGGCACAGCACCCCGAGGTTCTACTCGGGGTGGTGGCATGACCGAGAGGTCATCACCGGTGTGGCCATGTGTTGTGCCACCGTTGGCACCGTCCTGTGCAGTAGGCACCGATTTGCCGCCAGGGTCACCCCGGCCCTGTTCCAGGCAAACCATCGTGATGCTGAGTGCTTGTTGTTGCTGGTCAACATCACCCACCTAGGTGGTGAGTGTGCGAATGACTTCTTCCAGCTGGTCGAGCCATGACACGATGTTAAACATTGACGTGACCGTCTCCTTCCCCAAACCTGTGCTTGCAGAGGGAGGCATGGTGGCCAGACCTAGCAATCCTGATATCAGGTTGTCATGAGTTGGGGTGGGAAGACTCAAGTATGGCCGAACACTATGATGAAGATAATACTTGAATGAAGTGGCTGGCCGAGGGCCTGGACCTCGTCGATGCGGAGGAGCCATCACGGCACCGCGCCGACGAGGCAGGTATCTACACGGGAGCTAACTAAGATTACTAAGGTAGACCCAATAGAATTCGATGCCATCACCAATAGCCTGGCCCCTGTTTATATAACACAGGGCGGTGCACACACAAACCGAAATGGAAACTACTAACAAATCTTATTCCTTTCCTAACAAAGTGATAGTTTTCTCCTCCTAATCACCAGCTGATGGCCTTCCTTCTGTTGCGGGTGGCTTTCCTTCTGTTGCGGCAATCTTGTTAGCGCCTTCCTTCAGCCAGCGGCTGTACTTGATGCTGCACATAACACACTTCATCAGGAAGAATCCAAGGGTGAGTTTTACCACTCCTGAGCTGGAATGCTGCACTACAGAGCTTCAAATGTATTCTTCGTATCTAGCTTAGAAAATGTTGTGACAGTTGTCATTTTTTTATAGAAGAAGGGCTCAAAATGAGTCGACCGATTTAGTCTTAATGCAATAGGCCAATTCAAGAGGTTGCAATTTGGGAAAGAAATAACCAGAAGGGAACTTATGTTGTGCACATAGGTTTTCCATGGGACGTACTCCCAGGTGACATTGGGTTGCTGTTACGCAGGCCCGAGTCCACACGTCAACGATCGAGAACTACATGAGACAAACCCCGCCCCAATCCGAGGGTCACTTTGTTCTAAAGGGACTGCATGGTCTCCCACCATGTGAGACTAGGAAGGAAAGAGTGAGCGAACCTCCCCTCATCCGTGTTCACGAAACGACTCTCCAAGAAACTAGGTGAAGCCATCCACATCATGAACTTGTCCCTTGGATGATGCATGCTATCCAAGAACATGTAGTTCATGCCAAAATGAGTTGCTTTCCATTTAACAAGCTCACCTCCAATAGCAGCCCTCATCATTGCATGCAACTTGTTGTGGTTGTACAACCACCTGCAAATTCTTCTTCCTGCCTAAATCACGGCCTTATGCTCTGGAAATTCTCCAATTGCGTTCAACATCAAATTGATCGTGTGGGCAAGGCATGGTTGCGACACAATCAGAAATTGATGAGTAAGCATCTTGCAAGCTTTGTTGTAGTTTGATCTATTGTCAGTTACGATCTGCACAATATGTTCTGGACCAAGCTCGATGACAACTTTGTGGATTTCCTGTAAATACAAGCACACACACAGAATAAGTAACCACATGACATACATGACAATAAGATGTTAAGGAAGCATGATACTTACCCCATATACGAAGTCCGCATCCTAGTTGTGCCCAGTGCAATCAACGAATTTGTGAAAAAATATTATACCATTACGTTACACCATAAAGTTCATGATGCTAATCCTCATCGGTCCCGTCCATGAATCACACATAATAGTAACGTCATGCGTAGGCCAATCATCCTTAAACTTTTGGAATTGCTTATTTATGTCTTCTTCATTTGAGTCCAAGTATGGACCACCTATTTCCCTCCCGGTGGGAATGGAGATACCCTCACCTGAAGAGAAAGTAAGATGTCAAACTCAATGACGTAAAGAAAAATGAGTACAACAAAGAAGAAAGGAAAGTACTATTTCATTACCACATCTTTGTGTCTCCTTCACCGCGACCACGAAGTATGGATTATCGGCTTTCATACCAGGGATGGCTTCAATGTGAAAATTTTTGGCCCAAGCCTTTCCGATAGTTGTTTTTGCAATTTTGCTCTTCGTTGATCACGGGCTTGCACAGGAGTACTTTCCCCCCTCTATGAGCTTGACCTCCTCAACCTTCTAAACAAGCCACCTTGTTGTTGAGATGAACCACCATCGTGCTCATATCTCCCCCCCCCCCCCCCCCCCCCCCCCCCCCCCCCCCCCCCCCCCCCCCCCCCC
>VSTD030000726.1:0-14825 GCA_008808055.3 Sporobolus alterniflorus
TAAACGTGAACAGAAGAGTGATGGTCTTAGGGATCTAGGGTTAGCGCATCTCACCAGAGGGCTTGTCCGACGAACTCAATATCGTTGGAGCCGGCGTAGTGGTACTTGTCGACGAAGTGGTAGCAGATCCGCGGGCGGTTGAGGGAGCACGAGCGGCACACTTGGCCGAAGCGGTGTGGAGGAATCCTGTCGCTACTACGCCTTTAGTGATCGGTGCTAGAGTGATGTGAGAGAGGGCTTAGAATTTCAGAGAACTCCAGTCGTCTTCATCCCCCAGCCCCTCTTCTCCTTTTAACTGTGCGCAGCGCAACGGGGGCCTACAACCATCAGTTGGTTGGCGCCTCCGATCAGGACGCGAGATCAAACAGGCCAGAGACCGAGTCTCTGAGCATTGGACGCCGCTAGGGTCAATCCAACACAGTATTGATCTGGTCATCACAGCTGTAACATACTCATGCATGCGAAACTCCAGTCGCGCCCTGTCGGTACGCGACGTGTGTAATTAAAACCGTGTAGCGTCCAGCACTGACCAACCCGCAGTGGCGGCGACCGTTCCCGTTCCCCTTCCGCGCCCATATAAGCGTCGCGACTAGGCACATGACAAGGCCTCTTGCTTTCCACCTCGATCGATCGGATTCAACCAATTCATTCCTAGTCTCTCCCTCTTCTCGCATTGCTGCCAGTCACGACTCTCGCCCACCGCTCCGAATCATCGGCAAGAAGCAGGGACATGGCCGTCTCTCCGTCGTCCTCGTCCACGGCGGGGCCGTCCAAGAAGCGGTCGTCGATCCTCGGCGCGCTCCGGGCGGCGATCAAGAAGGTGCGGCTCCTGCTCTCCTTCAGCGCCACGCGGTGGATGCTGCTCTCCTCCATCGCCCGCGGGCAGCCGCGCCGCGCGCTCAGCCTCAACCCGCGGAGCCCGAGCCTGCTGGACGCCGCCTCGCCGGCCTCGTCCAGGACGTCCAGATCCACCAGCATGGGCACGGCGACGACGAGGAGCGTGTCGCGGACCAGCAGCGGCGCCTCGTCGGAGGTCCTGACGAGGACGTCGAGCGGCGGGACGGCGTCGGCGTCCCGAGGCGGGGACGATGACATCGACCGCCGCGCGGAGGAGTTCATCGCAAACTTCTACCGGCAGCTGCAGATGGAGCGGCAGGTGTCACTGAAGCTGCGGTACGTCAGGGGGAACAGTTGGGATAGGAGTCCCAACAGGTGATGATGATGATGATGATGCACAGATACACGTGATGCGACGTAGAGCAACATGTCGGGATTTAGATGGGTTTTTTTATTCCATCAGTTCTAAACCATTTTTAATGGTGTTGGATGATACAGTTTATGATTTGTTTGATCGTGACTGAGTGTAAATATACAAAATAATTTTTGAACTTGAGTGAGTGTAAATACCATTGGCATTTCTTAATCACTATTTAAAACACTCTATATTCTTAAATTATTGTTGTGGTTAATTTTTTATCATTCATCTTATTAAAAATTAAATCTATCATATATTTTATTATAATTTATTTTAGTATTAAATAAAAATATTACATTTGTTTATGAATTTAAACTAATATTTAAAATAAGACGAGTTATCAAATTTAACTAAAAATCAACTACGAGAATAATTTAAGAAGCACTCAATTTCTAATCCTATCTAACTATATAGATAAGACACACTAAGAGTCATTTAAACCAATTTTTTTAATATACAAAACATCCACATCAGCATTCAATTAGGTCATGGCACATCAGCATTCGTTTAACATCATCTGTCACATTATTTTTTAGAAATATAGTACAAATACAAATACTCATACATGTACGAGTACCCACCCCTATAAACACACACATATTCTACCACTATGAGCGCCTCACTGTCGATGAGGACGTCACCTCCCACTGAAAAAAAATTAGCCGTAAATACAACACTTATGTCAAATGTAGGATTTGAACATGGGTAAGTTAGTTCCACCACTAGGAATCTAACCAGCTGAGCTAAGTCCACTCTGCCATCTGTCACATTATTTTGTATAATAACAGAATCTTAAAATGATTTATCTCACTCATATGATATCTATTTAAAATTTTGTTTTTACCGTTGTGTTATTTGCCATGGGATGAAAAAAACTAAGATCTTATTTGCATATGTTTTTTTAAAAGTAACTCTTCGCTGCTTTAAATGTTTACCATCCATTTGTATTAGTTGAATCATCTGTGTAATTTTCTTTATTTTTTGTGCAGTAAGATTTACGTCAGCTCAATTGGCATTATCTCCTCTCTTTTCCCTCATCGGTGCTGCCTCTCCTACGGCCGACATCATCACGCCGTCGCATTGTGTCATGCTTTCTTCCTTCCTATTGAGTAAAGACGAGCTCACTGCCTCCGCTTCATCTTTTGGCAACGGTTTGTCTCATCGCCTCCCCTCTTGAGCCAAAACTAAAACATTACATCTGCACAACCACTGCAAGCTACCCTTTTCGGACCGCCCGACTCACACCCTCTACTGCTATAAAAAAATTATCTCAAACCTTGGTCATTCTCCCTACCACTCAATCGCGTCTCTATTTTACTTCATTCTAGTCAGAGCACCACACTATCGGAGCTCTACCCACCGCTGGTGTTCCCTTTTAACGTTGTCTCACGCTCATCATCCCCTCGCACAACAACACCCACAGTGACAAACTAGTTAATCATATTTCACTTTTCAAACAACTTATCGACATTCATGTAAAAAATATTTTAAAATACCGTAGAACCGTCGGAATTATAGACTAATAAGCTACTATGACCTATTCCCACCATCTAATCTAAAACACAAGCAAATTAAGCTCCAGCTCTATTAGTTCGTCGAGCTGAGTATATCCTCAGCTCTTGAAAGTATGGAATTATGATTGAATTAACGGTCTTTATAAATCGAAGCATTTCGAATTCTCCTTTAGGCTAAAAACAAGAGGGTCGAAACTACTTTTTGTTTCCGAAGGTGAAGCTGTACCAGTTAGCACCTACGTACATACCTCGATCGGTGGATTGTTTTTTAAGATCGAGAGGACGGATGCTCATCATCTAGTGGACCTTCGGGCATCAGCGTGTGAGGCACTGCTCACGGCCTCACGCTGGCTGGATAAACACTCTGGAGCTATATGCAGGGAACGGCTAAAACTCCTTTTCATTCTTGGGGAACAAGCTGAACGGCAAATCCAAGCCTCAAGATCACGATTGCACTGGATCAATAGTCGCCCATGGTCACACACGTCCTAGTCCGTGGGATATGTGCGTCACGTACGTACGCTCGGCAACGAATTTGTGCGGATCAGAGGTTCCGGCCGTATGATTGACTGGATGAAATATTTAGATTAGTTTCTTTCGAACTGAAAAATGTTGCCAATTTGCGAACAACCAATCAGCGATGATCCATACACGTACGTATATCATTGTCATGGATCGATAGAGACAAACTTGAAGCATATACATAAACCTCTTTCTCACCACAATCACTACAATCCTGATCAACCACTAGCTCGACACAGTACGTACGTGGAGGAGCCGTAGACGGAGGAGGCAGAGCCAGGTTGAAGAAGAGGGGCACGTTGCATGGCGTGGGATTGTCCCCGCCGAGTGTAATGCGAACCGTTTCACCTCCACATAAGCTCTACCGCAGCCAGTGGCGACTGCTCATCTCTTCGATCCTTCAACAAATGAAACGGCCCTGTTCCCGCCGATAGCAATGCCAATCGCTCCACCTCCCTCGAAGCCGGCAATAGAAGAATTTATGACGCAATGAAACACCTCCGCCGCCGCCTGCTATCGATTCAGCGATTGCCCGGCTCCTCCCACCTCACCGTCGTATAAAATGACCTCCTAGCACCTGCCTCTCCACACCACAATGGTTCCCACAACCGCTTCATTCACGACCTTACAGAGCCGCCAGGCTTCAGTACGACTTCCCTCTGCCATAATCTGTTGCGGGTTTGCTTCCACAAGAACTACTCTCCCTCCCCATGCCCTAGTGAAGTCAATCTGTACCGGAGCCGGCCACGCGCATCGCTTGGCAGAGCACCGGCGCACGAAATGGCGCTGAGTCCATGTCTTGGCGAGCTCGGCTGAGTCCAACACGTTAGGTTTTTACAAGACAATGTCTTGGTGAGAGCAGGCTGGCGTCCGCTTTGCTAGGCCCGGCGCGGGGAGATGGGCTTGCAACAGATCGGGCTGATGGCAAGATAGAGTGGGCCAGGCCATAGCGCATAGCGCTGCACGAGAAAGATAAACAAGCCAGTGTGGTCAGCGAGGAGTTTTGGTTTTGGGTTTTGAGAACCAAACATTTTTTATTTAAAAGTCCCTATGCTTCTTCTTTTTTGCGATATTCCTTACGTTTCTTAATATTTCAATTTAAATTTAACAGGTAACAGTACACTTAGGCAGCGAGCAGTTTTGTTTTTGGGTTTTGAGAACCAAACATTTTTTATAAAAAAGTCCCTACGTTCCTTTTTGCAAGATTCTCTCCGTTTCTGAAGATTTCAATTTTAATTTAACAGTTAACAATTCACTTAAATAATTCCCATCTATTTGACATGGAGTACCCTGAGCTTTAGTACATTTACATTTCTTTTTTTCCACATGAGCCCATTCGAGTACAATTTGTACTCAATTTCACATGTATGAGCCCATTTGATATTTTCATTTGTCTTAGCAAGCTCATCAAATCTTTGGTGGTAATGGATCCTTGCTACAAATCATGTACTGAAATTGATTTGGCTTCACTGCATTACGTCACCTTCATCAAACCACTTTCCGTCCTTCCAACAGAGCCCTGTCATTTAACTCGAAAGAGTTTGCGAACAACTCTATCAGGCTGATTGAAACAAAAGAAAACCCTTTCTTACTCTCCGAAGAACATTTCTTCGCCGCTGTTTTGGTGTACAAAAAAACTTATGATGTTAAATTCGAAGAATTGTCACATGAAGTTTTGGAGTTCTTCTCATAAACGTAAAGTTAGTGCTTAAATATTTGTGCGTAATAAAGTTGACCACAACAAAATTGTTTCTAATAATCTTTACACTACAAAAGTATATACTCAAATTTACATAAAATAGAAGTTTTCCATCTCACCCAGCATCACGCGGGGTTACAAACCAGTGACAACTACAACTACAACCATCACCACAACCACACTGACCAGCCCGGTGGCTTCCACACTACACCTTCATGCATGCCTTTTAGAGGCACGATTATACTATTTAATTTTGATCATAATTAAATTCTCAATGTCTTATATTAAATGTAGTAAAGCATGCTCCTTTTAGAGGTCGAAAGATATTCTTCATTTATGTTGCACTCTTCTTCGATGTGAAAAGATGGCGCTTGGGATGTAAATAGCCCTAAAAATGAGCCAGATAAATCTGAGGGCTAAAAAGTACTCCTGTCAATTGGGCTGGATATTTGAGGGTCATTATGTGTCATTGAAAGGGAAGGACCGATTTGGGTTGGACTGAGCCTCAAAGGGATTAAATTCTAGATACAACTCATTTAGGAAAAAAGGGCCGAGCCCATGTGTGCCATTTCTCAAGGGCCACCCTAACCTGTGACCCGTTGCACTATAAGCCGATGGCGTGACCCTCCTCTGCATCATCTTCCTCCCACCTCCCCAACCAACTCTGGTCTACCTTGTCGGTGCTCCTCCCCCTCCCAGTCTCTCCACCTTCCCTTCGTCGAGCAACCTGCCCCCTCCAGCTCTACCCGCCAACCACCCGTGACTTTGGCGGCGCCACCGTCGCTCAGCTGCACCACCATCACATCATCCACCGTCTGTCCCCCGCCGGCCTCCGAAGCTTGTAAGGTCAGAGATGTGGTCGGAGCTCCTCGCCGCCACCCCAAAATCCTAACCTCGACACCGTGCCACCGCCGTCTAATGAGGCGGCGGCGCCCACACCGCTGCCTCACACCACCTTGGGCCCACCACCGTCTTCTCCTCGTTCATCGCCCTTCCTCTGCCTCCCCTCCAACACCCCAATTCGACTCCCCGACGTGGGTACTCCGAGCGCGGCGGGGTCACACCCACTCTTCTGCGTGACTCGATGTGCGGAACAGTTTCCAATTTCTCAATGTCTCGAGTGCTCTCTTTCAAACTTGCGATGAGACCCCTGTGATGCATCGTAAGACTATCTCCAGCAGCAAGTGCATCAACCCCGCTAGTGTATTATGCACATCAAAAACACACTATTTAGACCTCCAGCAGCTCTCGTATCCCATTGTGCAAAACGAGCGTCGTTCTTCACCAATGTCCAAATGAGCGTACTCTCTCTCTCTCTCTCTCTCCGGCGTGTATCGCTCGCGAGCTCCATCCATGCTACATGTGGAGCGGAGATAGCAGCTCGTACGAGCTCCGTCCACCGCCAAAGCTCGGGGTCGCCAGAAGCTGGGGATGGCCGGTGTGGGGAAGAAGAAGGCACAGTGGAGCCCGTATGATGGACTCCAAAGCTGAGGGCTCAGGGATGTCGATAGACTCCAAAGCTTGGAGGCGCTCGGAGAGGAGGTGGAGCTGGGACACGGCCGGTGCAAGGACGATGAGTCTGGAGCTCGGGAACTGTGGGAGAGGCGGCAAAGGGCGGAGCTTGGAGACTCAGTGGAGCAGAGACATGGCTTTATCCACTACCGCTAGCGTGCACTGCTGGAGAAGGGGGTGATTTTTTCACATGGGTCCCACACTCGCATCCCCTGTTTTGCACTGCGGCATTCGCGTGCTCCTGTAGATAGTCTAAAAGAAAGGCCTGTGGCACCGACATGATGACCTGCGCCGGTCACGCACTCTTTTCCATACGACCTCGCTTTTCCGCGCGACCTGTCGCATGGAACAGTTTTTGATTTCTCAATGTTGCGAGAGCTGTCTATTTGGAACTTGCGATGAGACCCCTGTGATGCATCATAAAGGAAAGGGTGTGAGGCGCGACGCGATGATCTGCACCGGTGGTGCCCTCCTTCCTCGACATCGGCAGCACAACTCAACTAGATTAATTATTGAGTTCATGTAGATGGTTGATTGCAGGTTTCATAGTACGTTCTCCCTCCGGATTTTAAAAGTTGACATTATTTACTTTTTGCGTAATGTTTGATCATTTATTTTATTTAAAATATTAGTTTTATTATATAAAATTATGATTTATATTTTAAATTTATTTAGTGATAAATCAAATTATATCAAAATATATGATAATTATTAATTTTTTAAATAAAATGAATAATCAAACATTGAAAAAAGTCAACGACGTCATAATTAAAATCTAGAGGAAGTACTTATTTTATTGTTACTTCAACCCCCTTCATGTATTGGTTTAGTCGACGTAAATTACACAACCTTATTTAATTTCATCTATAGAGTTAAGAGTTTAATTACATATTGAGGAGAACCTTATAAACTATTTGATAACCTTGTGCGATATTGTGGGATTTTAAAATATATTATATTTATGTAAATTCACATGCTGATTCCAATTTAATAAAAAGATAATCAAACTTAAAATGACAACAATATCACACTTCATTGGTGACTACATGGTACTAACAATAAAAATATTTTAAATATATATATTGTAAGAAATAAGATCACGAAATAATAAACAAATTTCATTATATCTTTTCAGTTCAGAGAGTGGTCGCAGCACATAATGCGACATATTAGCTCACATGTCTATAACTATTGGTCTGTTGCAAATATAAACATCTGTAAATATAGAGTAAATTAAGTTAATTTAAAAATTCTTTAAGAGCCAGATAGTGGTCACAGCCCATAATGCGACCCATTAGCTCGCGTGGCCATAACTATTGATCTGTTGTAGATATAAATATATAAAATATAGAGCAGATTAAGTTGATTTTTTTAAAACATATGCAAGTGAGATCATATTTTGTTCATATTATCGCATAGAACACAAAGGTGAAAACATGATTTAAAATGTATTGCAAATATAAACATATGTAAATATAGTAAATTAAGTTGATTTAAAAATTCTTCAAAATATATGTAAGTGAGATCTTTTTTTTGTTCGGCTCGTCATATAGAACACAACGATGAAAACAGAATTTAAAATGAATATCATATATGTTAGATTAATTATTTTAAAATTTTGTATTATTTAGTAGTGATGTGATGATGATTATGGTGCCGAAGTGAATAGCTTGCATGCATAGAGAATTGCTCTCAGCTGGTTTCGTTTATATATTTATAGCATATATGAATGGTATATTTATAACAAATATCAAACATATATGAATTTAGAAGGATTTAATCAATATAAAAAACATATTTTTTTGAGAAAATGTGTGAACACGTATTTTATTAAGAGAAAGAAGAAATAATAGTTCAGTACAAGAAAAAACTAGCGAGCCCTAGGAGAGGCTCGAGCAAGAAATGAAAACAGCAAAGCAGCAGAGTTACCACGCCCCGGGCTAAAGAGCCATAGCCACAACATGAAACATCTACCATCCCGCTAAGCTAGGGTAACCTGCCATGATCCAGTTCGCGACCTCGTCAACAATGTGAGCAGGCAGATGAGGAGCCTGGGTGGATTTGCCACTGAAAACTCAGTCGTTACGCTCCCTCCACAACATCCATGAGATCAGCAGGACCATGGTGTCGAAGCCTCGTCTAGCGGTCTTGGCGACGCGCTTACGCACTGCGCAGCCACCATTCGTCAAGCCTATCTACACAGCCCGGCACCAAACGATGCCAAGCCATTGCGACGCAAGAGACGATGCCAAACCTCCCGGCTGTAGACGCACCCTACAAGAAGGTGATGGATTGTCTCCACTTCCTGCATGCAAAGCGCGCACGGGCCGCTGCTCTACAGCTTGTGACGCTGGAGACGGTCGGAGGTCCAGCACCACTCTAGCACAGCGAGCCAAAAGAAAAACTTACAAGAAGGCAGAGCTCGGGTCTAAGTCAATTCCTTCGCATCGAGGATAGCGCACTGCCCGTTAAAGAAGGCACGATAGGCAGAGGATGCAGAGTACTGCTGCTTAGGCAACCATCTCCATATTCATAACCAATCTCAAAGACTAAGTACTTAGGAGGGTCAAATCAACATCAGTTCCACCATTAGTACCGATTTTATCAACATAACTAGGGTGAACAATTTAAACAAGAAAAAAAGCAAGGAGTCTGATACAACCACTACTGCTGCATGGAACAATAGTGTAATCTTTTCCCTCTCTTTTTATCAATTTGGAAGGAATACGAAACAATTATTTGTCACCAGATACTGCAATTGTGGCCACGTCACACCAATTCTGATTTTCTCAAAAAAAAACCCTGCTATTAAAAAATTAAGATAAGAACTAAGGGCCTCTTTGGATACATTGGGTTTTATAAAAACTGGTTTAAAAAATAGGTGGGGTGTTTAGAGACCAATTTCTAAAAGTTAAGAATCATTTTTAGAAACTCAAATCACATGTGTGCCCCCTCAATTTGCTCATACTAAAAGAAAAAGGTGGTGGCATGAGCTGTAAATAATATACAATTAATGAAGGGCAAGATGTAATTTGCAAAAAATTGGTTTTAGCTAGAGTGGACCAGTTAATGAGTTTTTAAGAAATCAGACCTCTTGTTTTTAGAAACCAGAGCAAAAACTACCTTGTTTGGAGGCCCTCCAATTTTTAGAAGTTGATTTCTTAAAAATTAAGAGGATCAAACAGGGCATAAAGCGTCACCATGTATGCATGCGCGAGTGAGCCAAGTTGTAACAATAATAAAAATATCAAAGGAAAAGATAAAAGATCTATGAACTGTTATGATAATCTGATGATTAAGATTAAAACAAGAGTCCATATCAAATTTCAGGTTAATATTTTAGGCAGACATTACCAATAGAAGGGAAATCCACACCATCCATTAAGTTTTTATTCAAAATGCAACTCCATTGCGGATTGAAAAGTGTGTTTACTTTTCCTAAGCAACAATCAATTGAAGCTCCAAATAAAGAAATGACAAAGAAACTACATTCAAAGCAATAATCAGAACATACCAAAGGTTTTGGCCCTACTTTATAGAAAACATTTTGTCTACTTTTTTTAGATAATGGAGAAATAGTTCCAGCTTTCACCTCCCGCCAACCAATACAAAGTACCACACCACATGAGTCGATGCCCATCACGAGGACCGACTAAAGAAAACTAACACACTGACAACGTCTAGCTCCTTGATGAGGAAAGACAAAGCTAAAAGTACCCTTATTACATCCAGTGACGCTAAAAAAACAAAAAAAAGTCTAAGATGAATCAATTCTATTCTTGAAGCACCATCCGAATTTAGCAAAAATCTACATCACCAAAGTCTCCAGCAGTCCACACGCCTACTTCAACATTTTACCTGCCTCTTCACGCCTTTGTAGTTGCATCCATTAACCGAGCCAGTACGTCCCTCAGAAGAGTACCTGCAAATAGGTTTTTATTGGAGAGGTATCAAACACCAAATCATTTCTACTTGTCCACAATGCCTAAATCAGAGCAGCAACACCTGTCAATAATAGTTTCCTATTTTTATAACCCCCTGCATTTGCCCAATTCTCAAATAGATGCAAAACAGATAAAAGCTTTTGGATGTTCAAAAACATTTTGTCTACTGGGCTACCAGCTTTACAAGTTTACACATCCTCATGATGAAAGCATACAAAACACCTCTACAAACTTAAAAAGACTCCATCCAGTAGTGTTACAGGGTAGCAATTCTAGCGGAAACAGTCCATTGCACACCACTGCCCATCAAAACCATACTAACTGATAGTCTCGACTGGACCAGACTCCTAACAAAATATAACCCTCTCATCGATGAAGAAGTTCCCAAAAATCATCCCACTCCAGTGGCCATCACCTTCATCGACACCTGGGACTTAATCTCATCATTTAACTTTTCCAGAACCTTCCTGTCTTCCCCTGCGTTAGCCACCATCCAGTGCTGCAAAAAAGATAACATTTTAAATATAATCGCATGTGGGGAAGAAATTAGCTTGTTGCTAAAAATAAAATCATTTCTATTAAGCCATAAGGTCCAGCAAATAGCCCCAAAAAGGAACCATATCACCCTAGTTTTCCCTATCCCCAGTTTGGTAAAAAAAATCCTTGAAGCCTATGACAAACCGAGGACAGGAACTCCAATTCAGAGCATCTCTCACGACTGCCCACATGAACACCGCAATAGGACATTGGAAAAGCATATGATCCACACTCTCCTCACTATTACACAATTGGCAAAATTTGCTCCCCTTCCATTTTTTCCTACCCAGGTTGTCTTTAGTCTGAACTCTGTTCCTAATCACCAACCATATGAAGTTCCTCACTTTCAATGGTAACCTTGAGTGCCACATCTCTTCCATGTTCATATCTCTGACCCCAGGAAAAGAGCATAATTTGTATAATGAAGAGACAGTAAACCGGCCATGGGGGCAAGTATCCATCTCACAGAGTCCTCATTGTTCAAATGAACCTCCTCTAATTCGTTTTCCAATTCATCCCACTCAGCTATCTCTAAATTATCAAAATTTCTTCATGCCAGAATCTGATCTTTTTTCCATTGCCTACTATATATTTTAAACCCCTCTGACATGTGTACTTTACCTCATGTAAACCTTTCTAGAACTGAGATCCCCCTCTAGCAGTACTAGTGAAGAAACCCCTTCCTTTCAAATAGTTTTCTTCATCCCCCTCTCTAATCTGATAATCCATTTTGCCAATAAATATTCATTCATCAATCGGGTATTAGTAAAGCCTAAGCCTTCACGATCCTTTGGCATTGCTAAATCCTCCCATTTCACCACGTGGTATTTCTTCTTATGTCTTTAGTCCCAGAAAATTTTTGCTCTAGCTGAATTCATCTTGTAGTGCACCTCATTTGGCAATAGATATACACCAATAGTGTAGTTGGGTAGAGAGGTAAGGCTACTTTCAATCAAGATTGACTTCCCTCTTGTGGATAGTAGCAGGTCCTGCCAAACAGACAATCTTTTTTCCACCTTCAACCCTAGATACATCAAATCTGCCGCAAAGAGCTTACTGCCACCGGCTGAGATCCCCAGGTATCTAAATGGCAAAGTCCCATCCCTACACTTTAGCATATTGGCAATATAGGAGCTCTCCTCCTTTGAAGCTCTCACCACCATTAACTCACTCTTCTAATAATTTATCTTCAAACCAGACATGTTTTTAAAGCAGTATAGCAAAAACTTGGTGTGAATAATGAAATCAATACCAGTCTCAAAAAAATAATCATGTCATCAACATATTGCAAGTGGGTGAGCCCCCCCCCTCAACCAGGTTAGGCATCAATCCCCTAATAAGCCCACCATCTCTTTCAAAGCAATAATTAGTTCAGAAATAATCCCCGAACATGCAGCCATGCTAAAAGAAATCCAACTTTTCCTTCGTCGGCAACAACACCACGTATGACGATTATTGATTGACGTAGTGGCACTGTGGGAGCAATGGGGATCCGAGGCACAATAACCATGTTGGGACTTAAAAGTCGAAGGCTAGTAAAATGAGATGAGGTGAAAATGAAGATGCCTGAGTACGAGCATGAACAGTAAATGCAAACAATAACTCTCCCTATGTGTTCCATCAATGAACACCTGGAGGTCTATTTATAGGAGAGATCAAGGGTCTCTATTACAGTGTTTATAATGTCCTTGTCCAACTACTATATTACAATTCAGCAAAGTCACGGGGTCATTACAGACTTTGGGGATTTACAAATGTTTCTGTGCCTAACCACTCACAAGCTAACACGTGTCCCCTATCGGATCGGCTTAGTCCAATGGCCTCCGACAACTTGCAACCTCCGACGTGACCCCTTAGTGGTCCCTAGACCTCCGCCCAACTCGGGGTCGACTGAGCCTCCAGTCAGGCCTCCGCCCCCGAGCGAATTTACCTCCTCCCGCAAAACAAACTATGAAGGTATGTTGACAATTGTATTAAAGGCGAATGTCCATACACGGGGTGGTGCCTCATCGGGGAACTCCTTGCGGCCTTGTCCCGCATCTCTAATAGTAACCCATCGCAGGCAAGGTTCAATCCTGATGAGTCGAACTTGCGATAATTGTGAACAAGTTCCCCCTAAAAATGTCACCCTCATACATTGAGATTGGATCTTTGTGATTTAGTTGCAATAGTAGGGCTTTGGTGAATAGGTGTTCCTCCACATATTTTTCTATGAAAAGCGTCATCCTCGCCTTCGAATGCCGAGGCTTGCAGCGGTTTAGGTTATTTGTTGCGGACCTGCGCCGTTTGTGAAAGTGGTCCAATCGGCCTTTTCTACTTTTGCTGTGCGCGCGTAGGACACGGTGAGATTCATGGGATCAGATTTAACCATGTATATATATAGGAGGGTTCGATAGCTGTGGGGTTTTACCCTCATTCTCGCTTTCCAGCAACCAGTGCACCTATTTTGAGACCTTCGCTGTTGAGTTCGTGAGCTTTGGTCTTGCATAGTAGTGTGTGTGATGGAACACGAAGGTTCGCCTGTGATCGATGTGGTCGGAGGTGCTGTGGCTGGCGAGGCGACGGAGGTTGTGCAGTCGGAGGATCGCGTCGTGAGCTCATCTTCAGGGGAGAGCTCTGACAGTGGGCGTGAGAGCACTGCAGACTCGCAGGAGGAGGAGAGTGGAGCTGTAGATTCCAGCGAAGCGTCGCAAAGCTATGTGTTTCATCCCTCTACGGTTACAGTCTTCCATATTCATGGAATGTCATCTCTGCACTACTTCGCCGAAGGTGATGCGTGAGCTCCCGGGGAGGAGGTTGTTCCGGAGCCTGCTGATGAAGAAGCAGTGGTATTCGAAGAGTTTTTCATGGCCAGCCTTCGCATGCCTCCTCAGCCAGCCCTCACCAATATTCTGCAGAAATTTTGGGTAGAACTTCATCAATTTACCCCTAATTGCATTGTGCAATTATCAAAGTATTTCTAGGTGCATGTTCCAGCAGTTTAGCTCCATGAACTTTCACGTGAAACATACAGGGGAAGTGGGGCAAGGCTGACTGTTACTGTGTGAAGAACACGTGGGCGGCTGGATGGATGAAGGCCGGGTTCTATTGTAAAGTGTCGATGCACATTTGCCCATAGGGGGGGGGGGAGAGTGTGCATGTTTTACGTTCACATATAAGTGCGCTAGAATTTCTGACGGAGCCCCCCATCAGTTGCCCTAATTCTGATTCAAGGGACGTGGCCTTCGTCAAAGCCACGAGTGCTATCGGAGGTTGTGATGCGGTGGAGGAAGACTTGGCTTGTGGACTGTATTCCTTGTCCGCCGGTGCCAGCTTCGAAAGGATTATTGATGGTGTAACCTCCATTTTGAGGGTGAAGCTACCGCTGGCCAAGTTTCACGCTGTCCGCTCTGATGATGAAGACGATGCCCAGTTTTTAGCAAGGGTTGAGCTGGAGGTGGAAAGTGTTGTTGGTGGCTATAGCCGGCCAGAACAAGATGCTTGTGTTGCAAGTCTACCCAATGGAGGTTGTTTGAACCAGGTGTTTGAACTGGCGGGGGTGGCATATGGACCCCTGTTGGGATCAACCGTCGGCTCTTGCTAGAATCGACCGTCGGCTCTTGCTGGGATCGACCGTCGGCTTCCGCTGGGATCGACCGTCGGCTCTTGCTGGGATCGACCGTCGGCTTTTTTGGACGGGAATCGACCGCAAGCTGCAAGGTGAGCTCTGCTAATAGAAACTGTATAGGGAGGTTTGGCGCTGCGGAACGACGCACCTTTTCGATGTTTCTCATTGCTATTTAAAGGAACAAATATATGAGTTACTAGCCAATAAAAGAGAGCAACAAATACAGGAGAGATCG
>VSTD030000727.1:0-14818 GCA_008808055.3 Sporobolus alterniflorus
TATAGCCTCGATGGGGGCTACCTCCAAACA
The DNA here is from genome assembly GCA_008808055.3 of Sporobolus alterniflorus. Classification (NCBI taxonomy): domain Eukaryota; kingdom Viridiplantae; phylum Streptophyta; class Magnoliopsida; order Poales; family Poaceae; genus Sporobolus; species Sporobolus alterniflorus. Next base: position 31 of record VSTD030000727.1, read on the forward strand.
GGATGTGGGGTCCGAAGATGACAATGCGTTTGATGATACTGGTGACAGTGGGAATGCCTCCAACAATGGTGGTCGCATGAAGATTGGGGCGGAAGCTACCCTTGCTGGCATGGGATATGATTTCAGGCGATCGAAGGTTATGAGAGGTCACGTCTCAGATCTCAGGAGTTCCTTTCGCTTCTTTCTGAAGGGTTTCCCCGACCGCCAGGCGTAGAGTCTATTCCAATCCCCAAGGAAAATGAAGCGGTTGTGTTCGAAGATTTTTTCATTGCTGGCCTTCGCATACCACTGCACCCTGTGCTTCTGGATATACTTCACAGATTTTGTTTGGAACTACATCAGCTCACACCCAATGCTATTGTGCAAATCAGCAATTTTATTTGGGTTGTTACTTCTTGAGGAGGTCATCCTAATGCTGAGGTTTTTGCTCATCACTATGAGCTACATTAGCAGAACAAGAAGATTCATCTTGAAGGGTCCGAGACTTCCTTCGCTGCACAGTTTGGGTGCATATCTTTTCGCCCATCTCTAATTGGGAATCATGTTAGGCTTACTCCTGCTACGAGGAACAAGTGGACTAGTGGCTGGGATTGTAGCTGGTTCTACTGCAAGTTGGCTTCAGAACAAAGAAGTGATTTCCGAGGCCAAGGGACTTATCCGTCGAGCTCAAAGATGACCCCTTTGGTCCATGAGATGGATTTTTCTTCTTCTTGCAGCCCTGAAGATGTGGACTTCATGGCTTTCGTTGAAGCAACCTCTCTCATCGGTGGATGAGATGCGGTGGAAGAGTTTCTTGCTAGCGGCTTATGGCCTCTCGGTCAACAATTTGGTTTTGAGGCAGAAATGAAGGAATCTCCGCTTTCTAAGGTGATTGTGCCGATGACTTGGATCACGACCACTATTGGGTAGTGGGAATCTAAAGCTACATTTGTGGCGTGGATTGAGAAGACTGCGAATGAGTTAGTTGGCCGGTATAATCTTACTAAGCATAATGCTTACCAAGGGCTTCAGTATGGGTGACTCAATCGCGTTTTTGAATTAGCTGTAGCTCTCTGTCAACCTATTCTTGAGCTCGTCAAGCATAAACGCAAGGTGAAATCGTCTACTGTGGTGACAGCTCCGGTGGTGAGGAAAACTTCTGGTAAATGAGGGTGTGGTGGAAAGTCAGTTCGTTCTGAAACGCAGACCTCTGCTCAAGAGCTTGCTTTCGCTAAGCCCTTAAAATGCAGCACAATGTTTGCTACAAATTCTTCTAGACTTCGTGCTGTGGAGAAAGCTTCTCTTGCAGGAGTTGATGCTGCCGGTAAAAAACCTAAGCGCGCGCTAAATTGGTTTGGTTCTGATTTGTCAGTGTCCGACAGTGAGGCTGTCCCTTCTGAAAGGCCTCGAAAACGTCCCCGTGAATCTTTCGTGTCAAAAGAAGCGCCGAAACCTCCTTTGACAGGAGGTGAGTTTGACTATTTGTTTATTTTTCTTCGTGTTCTGAGAACTATAATGGTTGATCCTTTTTGTTTCCATTTAGATGACATGGTGATACCCCCCCCCTTGTCCACCGGTGGTGATAAGGGACCAACCTAGGCATGAAGATTTGCCTATGCAGAAACCTTCGACTGATGTTGCCTGACCTCAAGGCATGGAGGGGCTATTGAGCATGATGGTCTTTGTGGTTTCCACAGTGATTGCTTGGAAGACATGAGATTCACTATTTTTGCGATGCTTTGTTTGTTCGCCTTACAACTAAATTTTTATGTCTCTTTGCTTTTGTAACAGGCCATGAAATTGACTAAGGTTGCCGAGACTATTATTGCTGAAGATAGCGGTGATTCGCTATGGAAACTCATTGCGGAGCTTGAAAAGGACAATGACACACTGAAACACACCGTGGATCTTAATGCCAAGGACTATAATTTGGTGGTGGTGGGCAATAAAAAACTTGCTTTTGAACACAACCAACTAAATCTCTATTCTGAAAGTCTGCAGGCTAAGATGGCACAAATTCGCTCTGATGCCGACAAACATATCGCTGATCTTGAGGCAAAGACCAAATTTGCCGAGACCCATGTTGTTGAGATTGCCGCCGAGGGCGATAAAATTTTGAAAGATTTCAAAACTGGACTTGTTCGAAAGTTGGAGGGACTACGTGAGACGTATGCTGAGAAAGTTTGGACTATTGGAGGCTTATGCTCACCAATGTCGATGGAAGAGCCTTCGGTCGAAGACTATGTAAACTAGTTCTCGAAGGAGGTGACTGGTCTCCCTAGTATATTTTGTGGCGTGAATGAAAATTTCGCCACTGCTGCAATTGAGGGGGCTCTCGCCTTGGCCGGTGAGTCAGCTGATTTTGATGCTGTGCGAGTTGCTACTTCTGAAGGAGGTGCAGATGTTTTACTTGATGGCTTTGGTGTGCGAAAAGCTGCCCGGGCTGTTTCAAACAAGTGCTGGCGCTCCTTCGGCTATGATTGTGTGTTGTCCGTTATTCGTACTCAGCAAATGGAGGTACTTTCTTGCTTTTAACTTTTGGCTTGGTTCTACCTTCTTAGCGTTGTTATTTCTTTCTTTTAGGCTATGATGAAAGACAAAGAGATGAATGATGGTGCTCCCGTCGAGGCTATAGTCGCTGGCAACCTGGAAGAGATCGTTGATGTTGAGGTGGCTAGAATTGCAGCACAAAGGCAGTCTAACTCTGGTGGTCTTACTGGTGCTGATGGTGGTCGTGACGGAAGCTCTCATGATGCTGAGGAGGGATGAGAGGAGGTGTGATTTTGGGGTGTGTTTGCCATGTCATGTAGTATACTCGTATTTTGTTGACTTTGTTAATTTTGGTTACCATGCACAGGCCTCGCAATAATTCGAGCCTGCGCAGGCTTCATCGCCATGCTTAATTGCTACGATGCCTAATGCTGATGTGGTGGATATTTCGTCGAGTGATACTGAAGCTTTGTTAGATTCATTGTTTATGAGTCCCGCCTGTGGTTCTCCGGTTTTGCGTCCCTGCACAAGCTCCGATTGCGACTCATTCGAGGACTGGCCCGACTCTAATGATATGGCTGTGAGTGTATACGTTGTGCTATGCATGGATGCTTCAAGCTCCTGCATGCCTACGGTCGGTGCACCGCGTGATGCCCAAGAATCTTCTAGTGGCGACCCGCCCGCTCGCGAGCTTCGCTCTCAGGTGGCTTCGATGATGATTAATGCTGAACGCGCTTTGGAGATGCCCATGCCCCGTGGTGGTTCACTTTCTGCTACTGGCTTTGACAAGTCCGAGTGGGAGATTATGTATCCTCTTTTTGTAGTGGAGGGTCCCATTGACCCGTCCGAACGTGTAAATAGAGGAAGCTCTTGACGCTCTGTAATTACTGCTCGGCTACTTTGCACGCTTTTGCGCGTTTTGTTGTATTTCATTTTGTCTTCAGCTTTTTCCTCGTGTATATTATTGGCTCCTTCCTTCGAGCAGATTTTGTGCAACTTGTGCAGTGGTTTGTTTGTTTAACGTGCCACCTAAGCTCTACGCTATGAATTTTCATTCTTGTGTATGCATGTGATCTCTTGAAGAGCTTATTTTATCCGAACGTCTTGCGTTTCTGTGATTTTGAATGAGCCCCTGGTGTTTCTGAAGCCTCATTCCTTCTGGAACATTTTATGATTTCATGATTTTGAATGAGCCCGTGGTGTTTTCAGAGCTTCGTTCCTTCCAAAATGTTTTATGCTTTTGCGATTTCAATCAAGCCCCTGGTATTTTCAGAGCTTCGTTCATTCCAAAACATTTTATGCTTTCACGATTTCAAATGAGCCCCTTGTATTTTTGGAGCTTTGTTCCTTCCAGAACGTTTTACACTTTCACGATTTCACATGAGCTGGTGGGGTATCATTGAGCTCGATTTACTCATGGCTCTAAGTTGCTAGGCCCTCGGCCTGTCGAATATTAATCTAACCTTGTTAGATATTTCGACGTGTGTGGTCATTTCAAACACTCTTCTAGGAAGAATCAAAGCTTATATCAATGCTTTGAGTTACAAGAGCCCCGCCTCATTAAAAACCTCATGTCCTCATGGGCTTCCCCTGTGAGGAAAAGAGTACGGGCTCAAAAAGAAACTAAGGTTAAAAAATCTGAAAACTAAGTGATGGCCTATTTATACTTTACAGAACCCCATTGTTGCAAAGTTAGCTAGACATAGAAATGATGGAGGTTGTCAGTGTTCCAAGAGTGCTCCAACACCCTTCCTTCATTGTCTGCCAAACAAAAAGATCATGGCCTTATTTCTTCCACCACCACAAATGGTCTGTTCCATTTAGGCTCCAATTTCCCTGAAGCTTCAGTGCGAGGGCTCTGTAGTAGTACCAGGTCCCCTATCTCCATGTGCTTTAGCTTTACCTTTCTGTCTCTCCAAGCTTTTTTTCATTTTGGTAGGACTGCCTTCATGCGCTCGGGCTCATGCAAATCTCTTGATTCAGCCTCGGAGGGACTATGGATGGCCTCCGTATTTGTTCTGGCGTTGTGAAGCTTAATCTCCTCTGGTGTTACCGGCTCCTCTCCATAGAGTAGTTTGAAGGGGTGAACTTGGTTGCTCTGCAAATGGAGGTGTTGTGACTCCATACTCCTCTTGGCAGCCCCGCTACCCATTTGCCTTTCGACTGGTTTTCTAATATCTTCTTAATGACTGTGAATATCAATGTGTTTGCCTTTTCCACTGCTCCATTAGACTGGGGATGATACCCGGATGTGAAGGCTGCTTCGACCCCCATTTGGTAAGAGAAGTCTTTGAATAAATGGCAGTCGAATTGCTTGGCGTTGTCGACTGTTATCTCTCTGGGTACTCTAAACTGGCATATTATGTTCTGCCAGAAAAATCTTTTCAGTCCTGCTGCCATTGTGTTGACTAGAGGCTTCGCCTCTACCCATTTTATGAAATACTCTACTGCTATAACCACAAATTTGTAGTTCCCCTGTGCTGTTGTTAGCGGTACCACTATGTCGATGCCCCACCTTTGCAATGGCCATGAGGGTCTGATGAGCTGAGTGGATTGTGATGGAGCTTGAGTATTTGGTGAGAACTTTTGACATGTTTGGCAAGTTTTGACAAGCTTCGCAGCATCATCTATTATTGATGGCTAGTAGAAGTCTTGTCTGAACACCTTCGCAGTGAGAGCTCTTGCTTCGATGTGACCTTTGCACACTCCCATGTGTATTTGGGTTAACAACTCCTTACCCTTGCTTGTACTCAAACAGCGAAGAAGTGGTCATGTGACTGATGTTTTATAAAGCTCTTCTCCAATTATTTGGTATGCCCTTGTGCTCTCCTGCATTCTAGTCAGCTATATGGTGTTGTCTGATTCATAATGCTGGTGGAGGTATGCCATGATCGGTGCTTGCCAGTCTTCTCCTTTCACGACATTTATCATTCTGGCTCCGGTTTGACTGTTTTCACGGAGGGATCTTTGATAACTTGAAAGAATACATCCGGAGGTAGCACTGCCTTCTTGGCTTCAACCTTTGCTAGGTCATCTACCTCTGTGTTCTTTGCTCTTTCTATGTTTTGAACTATGAATCCCATAAAGAGTCTCTCCATCCTTCAGACGGCGGCTAGGTATCTCTCCAATGTTTCATCCCTTGCAATGTATTCCTTCTCAATTTGGCTTGCTATCACATAGAAATCTGTTTTCAAGATACACCGTTGGACTCCCATTGCTCGCAGCTTATGGAGGCCTATTAATACTGCATCATATTCATCTATGTTATTGCTGCACTTGTCTGCCTCTGCATTGAACTGCAGTCTTGCTGCGTACTTCAGCTTGATTCCCAAAGATGAATTCAATATTGCTGCAGCCCTAGCTTCTGAAACTCCTCAGGCTCCGTCACAGTATACCTACCATGGTGTGTCGACAACTATACCTTCAGTATAAGTTGATGGCTCCGTCCAGTCTGCTATGAAATCTGCCAGAACTTGTGACTTTATGGTGCTTTGTTTCTCAAAATCTATTACATGTTCCAAAAGTTCCATGGCCCATTTCCCTATTCTGCCTGAGGAATCACGATTTCCAAAGATGTTGAGTGGCTGGTTCGTCAGTTCCCTGACTCTGTGACCTTTGAAATAATGTCACAGCTTTCTTGCACTCATGACTACAGCATAACATATTTTCTCCATTTCTGAATAGTATATTTTTGAGCCTATTAAAGATTCAAACACGAAGTATATTGGGACTTGCTGCAACGTCTTCTTGCCCCCTTTCAATACCTCTCTTGTACGAGGGCTCCACTGATGGCCGTATGAGTTGCGGTGATATATAGGATCAATGGTTGGTCCGTTTGTGGACTAGCCAATGTTGGTAGCTTTTGTATGTATTCTTTCAGTGCGTTGAAAGCTTCTTGCTATTCTGATTCCCACTCAAATGTACCAGAACCTCTTAACACTTTGAAAAAGGCCAAGCTTTGCTCTGTTATTTTTGTCATGAACCGGTTTAACGCTGCTATTCTGCTTATTAGTCTTTGCACTTCTTTCCTGGACTGTGGAGGTTTCATATAGACTATAGCTTTTATTTTATCTTGATTGTCTTTGATTCCCTTGATTGAAACTAAGCAGCCCAACACTTTACCCCTACTGACGCTAAACACGCACTTCTCCAGATTGAAAGTCTCAGCTAAATCCTGTAACTGAGCTTCCTTCTTCCTGCTCGTAACCACTATGTCATCTACATAAGCGAAGACATTCCTTCCCATTTGTTCCTCGAGGATAACTTTTGTCATCCTGCACAATGTTGGCCCAGCGTTCTTGAGACCTTCAGGCATGCTAAGATAGCAATAGGTGCCAAAAGGTGTGTTGAAACTTGTTTTCTCTTGGTCTTCTTCCCAAATCCATATCTGGTGATATCCCGAGAAATAGTCTAGTAGTGCCATTACTTCACATCCTGCTACAGAATCTACTACCTTGTCTATTTTCATGAGCGGGAAATCATCCTTCGGACATCATTTGTTGAGGTCGGTGAAGTCTGTGCACATTCTCCACTTGTTGTTCTTTTTCTTGATCATTACCATGTTTGTGAGCCAACTCGGGTAATATACTTCACGTATGAGTCCCGTGTCTAGCAGCCTCTGGACCTCCACTTTTGCTATTGTTACCTTTTCATCTGACATTCTACAGAGCCTTTACTTCCTTGGTCTTGCGGAGGGGTTGACTTCTAGCTTGTGCTCTATTATATGTCTGCGTACTCCCGTATGTTCGGAGGTTCTCCATGCGAACACATCACTGTTTTTGCCTAAGAACGAAAGTAACTCTTCTTCTTCACTTGATGTCAAGTCTTGGGATATTGTCACTGTTTTATCCGGTACTCTTGGATCAAGCAAAACTATTTTAATGTCGCATTCTAGTTCTATTGGCCTGCTACCGAAGTTGTCTTCATTTTTGCTGTTTGTGATGCTGCTATGGCTTTCTGTCTTGTTATCCTACATATAGTTTACATTTATATGGCCTGAAGCATAACCTTGCTCTATGTTTCTTGCATCTCTCTGATTGCCATGAGCTGAGATTACCCCCTGAGCTACTGGTATCTTCAGATAGAGATAAAGTGAATGAAGCGCTGCTTCGAAGGTGTTAAGAAAGCCCCTTTCGAACATAGCATTGTAGGGATAAGACATGTCCACGACATCGAAGGTTATATACTTAGTGTGGGCATTTGACAAAGTGCCAAAAGACACCAGCAGATATATGGAGCCAACTGGTTCAATTTTCCTTCAACTAAAACCGTACAACAACTTCGATGCTTCCTTCAACTATTTCTTGCTAAAACCCATCTGCTCAAAGGTGGAAAGGAATAATATTTTTGCCTGACTTCCATTGTCTACCAGAACTTTTGTGACATTCCATTTATCGATATGTGTAGTGATTACCATCGCGTCCGTGTGCAGGAAAGATTCAATCTTGATGTTAGCTTCGGTGAAGGTTATTTGGATGTGCGACCACTTGGTTCACAGAATTGGATCCTTGACCGCTACATGATTAACTTGGTGATAATGCTCTCTCTTTTGTCTTTTGTTTTTGAAGGTTAGATTGGAACCTCCGGTGATGGTACGAATAATTCCAAAGGTTGGGAAACTGGTTGCTTGTTGGGAGGAATCTTGATTTGGGGGTGGGGGTGGGGGTGGAGGTGGAGGTGCATTGTTTGGCTCTATTTTTTTGTTGGGATGTTTGTGAGCTTGCGTTGGGGTACATTATTTGTAAAGGTGTCGAAGGATATGTGATTGTTGGTTGTGATGTATGGATTTGGCTTGTATGTGGTGTGTAGTTGTTTGGTTGGTAATACTGCGAAGGATATCAGTGGTAGTTGGGTTGGTGTTCTAGGTGTGGGTTGAAGTTTTGATATGAAGGTTGGTGCTAGTGTGATTTTTATTGACCTCTTTAGGTGTGCTTGACGTCGAAGGCTAGTTTTGCCTTTGTGTTATCTTCTTTTTGGATTTGAGGAAGATAGGACAATCTTTTGTCTGATGGTCAGTATCTCTCTCATGAAACATGTAATACAAAAGTTTTTCTTGATTTCGGCCCCTACCTCTGCCTCGGTGGGAGTAGCCACCTCTGTTTTGCTGATGGTCTTGTCTTGAGTCGTACATTCTGTTCTTGGTTTCCTATCGTGGAGGTCTGATGTTCTTTTCCCGGTTGTCCGGAGGTCCACTTCCTTCAGAGTCTATGTTGTGAACATGTTTACGGGCCGTGTTGAAACTTGCTACACCTTCTTTCCCCTTGCTGTACTTAAATGGTCTTGATGCTCCATTCTCAGTTGTTGTTTTCCTTTGCTGATCCAACTTACGAAAGTGTGACACCTCCGATCTACTGAACTTTCAGAATTCTTCGTATAATTCCTTGAGTGATTTGGGCTCTCCCTGACTAGGTGACTATGTAACTGACCAGCATGCAGTGCTTTGATTGTTTGCGTTATGGCCTGCTCATATGAGATCTTCTAGGCTTGCACTTTTAGCCTAAGGAATCTGTGGAAGAAATCTTGTAGTGTCTTTCTTTCGTACTGCTGGCTAGAGAAAAAGTCTTCTTCTATGCTGATATCTGCTTGAAAACCTTGGAAGTTGACCAGAAACTTTTCTTTTAACTGTGCCCATGATGTTATTGACCTTGGAGGTAGTCTCGTATACCAATTAACTGCTGCATTTTCTAGTGATATATAATGAATGATTTGGCGAAGGTTGTCTCATCTCCACCAAATGAAGCTATTGCCGCTTCATACAACATCAAGAACTTTTGGGGTCAGACTCTCCATAGTACATTGGCGGAGGTGATGCTCTATATTGTGCTGGCCATGGTGCTAGCTGCAAGTTGTCAGCTAGAGGGCACTTGGTGTCGATACTGCTTTGTCTTGATTGGTGACATACATTTTGTTGAGGTTGTTGTGAGTGATACTGCTGCAGTGAAGGCTCTTGCACTGTAGGCTCATGTTCCTGTCAATGAAGATGCTCTATTGCTCATTACAGCTCTGCCTAAATCATTCTTTCTTGTTCGATTTGTTGCTACATGATCTAGGCTCTCTTGGTCATTGCCTTTCTTCTGGCCAACTGCTACTGCATGAGTTGTAGATGCTTGTTTTCCTGGCGAAGGTGTGCCAGCTCATCATCAATGATTGCTTCGATATCCTCCTCCAAGTCTTGTTGCGGTTCTTCTTGAGCTTCGACATCATGCTGCTGGGTTGGGTGCCAAGTGGTTGGCGCAGAGGTGTTCATAGCAGGGACCTCCATTTGGCTTGGAGGTTAACGTGGTGGTTCTTTAGGTATTTTGACCTCTGCAGTTGCTTGTTGAGGCTCTATGGAAGTTTGTGGTTGGTTGGTTGTCTGGTTTGTTTGGAGGACCTGAGCTCCGGCCACTTGAGATGAGGCTCTGGCCGTGAGCTCCTTTCCGGGTCTCTTTTTGGGTGGCATTTCATGGTTGTTCTCACGAGCACACAAACGGTGGGCACCAATGTTGGGATTCAATAGCTGGAGGTTATCGAACGCCAACGGGGGAGAAAAACACTTAACTAGAAATAGAAAGTGGCACGGAGAACGATACAAATAGTTGCCAATCAATTCCCCCCTTAGGGTGCCATTGCATGTCTATTTATAGGGGAGGTCAATGGTCTCATTACACTGCCATAACTATCCCTAATCGCCTACCCCACCAATAGAGTGCGTGGTTAGGGGGGTAATCTAGTCTATTACATCAGGTCATTATTCCAAAACTACCCCTAACCACCTACCCCACCAATAGAGTGCGTGGTCAGGGGGTAACCTGGTCTATTACATCAGCTCATTATTTTACAACGGATTAAATGGGATGTTGACACGTGTCTGTTGTGATGTGTCGGCCTCTAGTTAGTGGCAGACACGATGCTTGCAGCCTGCAACCCTCAGCAGTGGCCTTCGCGGACACCTAGGCTCTGGTCATTCACCCGAACCCTCAATGATTGGCCTTCAGAGCGTTCTACCACCATTTGACCATTTGCAAAACAATCTTCTACATACAAAAACAACGCAAAACCGAGGCCCCAGCTAGCGGGGGTCACTTGAGGTATCCTTCACATTCGGTCGAATGCTCACCCCCAACAACCTCCATGTTGCCATACCCACTGAAGCACAATCACACTTCCGTGGTGTGAGGACATGAGATCACTACAAAACTTTTTTATGGCTTTCTTCAGCTTGTACATACCCACTGAAGTTTCACCGTTAGAGCAATTATCCATTGAACTCTAGAGACTATTTGGGTATTCCTATGCATTGTAGATAGTTAAGTAATGGAAACTGGAAAATAATTGAAGGAAAAATAGAAATGAATTTAAGCTGTTGAAAAGGAAAACATATGTCAGTAGGAGGTTCATTGGTTCTGAGCTGATCCAATCTGTTCTCACTAGCCTAACCATGTTTATGCTCTCATTTAAGTGCTAAAAGGTGTACCCAAGAAAATAGAGTATTATAGATCAATGTTTTTTTGGTAAAGTGATAGTAAAAAAAGAAATATAGATTAACTAAGTGGAGTATTATTTATCAACCCAACGATCAAAAAGGTTTGGCAACTCAAAATATAGAAATATTTAACTAAGTGGAGTGTTATACGCATGCAGTTCGAGTTCCATACACGCATGCAACACCATTTTACTTACTGTTATACACACTTACAGGGGTTCAAGATAATAAATAACCAATCTCTATATGTGCGCAAGCCTTTGGAGGAGTAAATTATTAGTTGGGATTATCGGTGTAAAAGGCAGATGATTAGGCAGGAGAGATGAACTGTTTTAGGGTCCACGAAGATTCTGAATAATTCATAATAAATCTCAAAGGTTCATTCATGCGCGGTGGGATGAAATGTTTTAGTCCTACATTGCTAGTTGAGGTGGATGAAAGCCAACTTAAATAGTGGGTTGACCTCTATGCACTTACAAATATGTGGAGGGGAGGAGAAAAGAAAAACACGCATGCTTGCTTGCCTCATCGAGCGGGGTGAAGGGCACATGTGCACGACATGCGCGTGAATGGTTTGTCAAAATCTGGGCACATGTGTACGACATGCACGTGAATGGTTTGTCGAAATCTGGCTTAAACCCATACAAGCCCTTTCCATTGCTGCGTCATCAAATCTATTTTATCCCAATCAACGATCTTCAAAAAAGAAGAAGAATATGTTTTCTTCTCTCAAATATGATGATCTGCATAGCATGATTCTACTAGATAATTGATCTGTTGCAATGTTTGATCTATATTGTTATGATAGATCTATCTAGTACCTATGATATTAGTGTTTTCATCTACTCCATCCATTTTCAAATTGTTGTTGCCGTTGACCTTTTGAATTATGTTTGACTATTCATCTTATTCAAAATATTTATTCAAATATGTAAAATTATAAATTGTGTTTGAATTTTCTTTATTAATAAAATAAATCATAACAAAATCTATGGTAAATTTTAAATTTTTTGAATAAGAAAAATGGTCAAATATAAATAAAAAGTCAACAATGACAATAATTTAGAAACAGAGTAGTATAAATCATTAGTCATGTTCATGAGTTATTTCAAGATTAAAATAAAACTAAAAGTGTTATTATTTCTAACCCAAACATGAACTGGCAAGGGAGGGTGAACAAGATCCATTCGAGCAGACAATTTTTTGAATCACACATAAAGGCTGAGTAGATATGCCGATATTATATCTCCGGCACGGCCCGACCCCGACCCGGTAATGGAACGGGTCGTGTTGTGCTGACCCATCGGGCTTGAGATGAGACTCAGGCATGACTCGGTCAGCATTACACAGGTCGCGCCATGTCGTTGTCCCGTCAGGCCTATCGTGTCGGCCCGGCCCAAAGATTGAATAAGTTATTATTTTTGTTTTCTTCTAAATTTGTTTTTAAATTTAAGTAGCTTTTCATGGATCTACTTGATTAAAAACAAATCGGATGTGCATCGGGTCTTCCTTGAGTTTCAATCTCATATTGAATGGTTGCTTAACAAGAAAATCATTAGTGTTCAAAGTGATTAGGGTGGGGAGTACCAGCACTTGAACTCTTATCTCAAATCTGTTGGGATTAATCACCAGGTTGCTTGCCCTCACACCTATCAACAGAATGGGGTGGCGGAGCATAAACACCGACATGTCGTTGATATGGGTCTAGCCCTACTCACCCAGAGTTCGTTACCTCTTGGTTATGGGATGATATGTTTGTTACTGCATGCTATCTTATTAACATATTACCTAGCAAACCCCTTGGCTCCATCACTCCATTTGAGAAATTCTTAATCAAAAACCCACATATTCTCAGCATTGGGTATTCGATTGTGCCTGCTGACCCAACCTACGTCCCTACAATACCACAAAACTCTCATTTCGATATCTTCAACGTGTGTTCTTGGATTATAGTAGTATGCATAGGGGATACAAATGCCTGCACATTCCCACCAGTCGTGTCCATATATCACGAGACGTGGTGTTTGACGAGTGTGTGTTCCCGTTTGCAACCATGGGCCTCACACCAACCAAACCTATATCTGAGCAAGTTCTTCCTACGTTGACACCCCCGCCGCATGACCAACACGTTGAACGGATTATTTGAAGGACCGGAGAAGATGATCAGAGGGGGTAATGAATGGAAGTCAATCAAAATTCCTCAATGTAACTTAGCATATATCACAAATTCGATCCGACACGTCTCTCTTCTAACTCGGTCAAGACCACATAGCTATAGAGAAGCTATTGGTACTCAGAACCGAGTTATGCAAACTAAAAACACAGCGGAAGATGATACTCAATGCAACCAAAGTCACATGCAAAACTACGGTAAACAAAACCGAACCAACAAAGCGATTCAAAATCTTACACACATATCACCAAATACCTTATGGACGTATTCAATAAAATATCACAAAAGTACAACGAACACTAGAAAACCTCGAGTGTTTGATCCGACGGCTCACCTTGAGTGTTTAATCTCACGACTCAAAAACAATAACATGATGCTCACACAGTCGACAACAAGCTGGACAGAAAAAATGGAAATTGGGCAGCTAAGATAAGAATGAGATCGAAGACCCGCCCTGCCGCTGCATCGAGAAAATGGAAATTGGGCAGCGAGAAGCACTCCACCCGGCAGACAAAATCCACGCGAAAATCAGCACTGGCTAGCGACCGATGAAGTCAGAAACCAGGCGAGACTGAGACCGGCGAAGGAAAATCAGAAACGGCTGTTGAGATCTAGCGCTAAAAAGAAATCGTTCTGTGCTGCTACGTGCTTGAGCAGGAAACGAAGACGCCACGCGCGCTGGAGAAAATCTCACGGCAGAAAACCGGACGGCAGCAGAAATCTCGAGACACAAAAAAAAGGCCAGAGAGCCAATCCAGCGCACAGAACGGAGTGGGGGAAAATCTCTGGCGCGGGAGACTTTCTGCCACGGCAAAAACCGGAGTGTGGGAGCAGCTGAGAATCGACACCGGGCGCGTGGCCAAAATCGACAGCAGAAAAAATCCGACCGCACTTGGCGCGCAGACCGAACCGGGGAATGGAAGCCCCGAAGCCACCTTGACCGGAAACAAAGAAAATCGAAACTTGGTGACTCTGGCCTGACGCGGGCAAGAAAGATCCAGACCACTGAGGGAGAACGAAAATCGAAGGCTCGACAGAGAAAACCGAGAGCGGAAACCGGCAGACGCAAATAGAATCGTTACCCGGACTTCACACAGTCAGAAGCAAGCGCCCAGATCCAACGAGAAACTGAAAAAAAAGGCACAGCACAAACAAGAACAAGAATAATTGTTCAATAGAGATCTAAACTTGTTTAGCACTGAATTCATGAAATCACCGTCCTCCCTCCTTTATTTGATTGAAAACTCAAATTTGTTCTTGGCTCACTTCGAATCTAGAAAATATGAAATGAAACTAGAGAAGTGTCAAAAAGCACACATCCATCTAGGCTCATATTTATAGACGCAAGTAAAAGACTAAATATTAAATTACTCATAAAATCTAATACATAGAAAATAGCAAAGCAATGGTAGCAGGATCCAACATAGCTCGTCACATCGATCTGTTCGTCTTCAGCTTCAACTCGATGCAACATCTGCGATGGTGCCACGTGCACCACCCGTCATCGCGCCTCCGCTAATTTTAAGGCAAACTGGAAAACTCTAGCCCGACTTGCTTTCACGCGAAGTAAGCCGCTAGATCTCGATGCGTATCCATATGTCGTCTTCATCCTCCCGTCAGTTTTGTGGGACAACCGACAAATCGTAGCTTGTTTGATTTTGAGGCTCAAATCAAGAAACTAT
>VSTD030000728.1:0-14817 GCA_008808055.3 Sporobolus alterniflorus
AAGAATGTGGTTTAATTTTTTAATTGCATGTCACTGAGTTTTTTTTTTCAGAAAAAGATAAAATACATTGTCTATTTTGGAAACTCATCTATTATCGAAAATGGTGATTTGCCGTCTGATCTTCCACCCTGAGCATATTAATCACCTGCTATTTTCCCATGCTTATGACCAAATGATCTTTTCCAGAAACATTTACATTTAAAGCATGTCTCATATTTTGCTATATCTTTAGGAGCACATAACAATGACATGATTGAACATGTTTGGGCAATCTTATATACAATACCATCTGTTGTACCTGACTCTCATTTTTGGTCAAGGAATCCTTGGACAAAGGTAAGAATAACGCTGGAGTTATTAGCGCTAAGAAAGCTGAAGACCTTCGGCTGAAGGATAAAAGGAGAAGAGAGCATGAGGTCTGCTTATAAAAGTGATATCTGAGTGATTTGTTTATCGGCATGAGATTTTGTTTTAGTTGATGTCTTTTGCTTATGTATTTTACAGAAAAGTCTACCTAGGAAGAAACGCCGAAGATTAGAGGCACAACGAGAGATATTAGAGGTGGAGAGTGAAGATGGTGAGGATACAAAGGTAGGTTGGGTTCTTTCAGCTCTGTTCTCTCTTGTTCATGATAACTATTTCCAGCCTCGGGGAATCCACATAATGCGTGAATTGAAACTAATTGCACTTAACTGGATAGAGGTGATGCCATGATTATACACACACACACACACACACATACACTTCAGATGGAAAACAGTGATACTTGAGCCAGTGTTCAGCTGCTTTGCGTTTTTGAGTCTAGTAATTTGAATCTATACCAATTCATATTTTCACGAAACTACGGTGCGACTTGTTTTATGGTACTTTAGTCTTGTTTTGTTGTGCCATGGATGACATTGTTGCTAAACTGAGTGTAGCAACATATGTGCTGGTTGATGAAAGTAATTATTCACTTGCCTTCTGGCTGATGATTGTTCAGTTTTTTGGTTTTGGTTTTGCATAAAATCAATAGTTAATTGGCGCCAATCTGAAGACATGAGTCATTTTATTCTCATCTGTGTACAAACTATGAAATGTAGTTAGTAGTTACTGTAAGAGATAACCATCTCGTTCAGAATGGAATGTTCTGCTCAAAAACTATACTTTGGTTGGCACATTCTAGAGGTATTCGTCACTAGGAAGCACACCTTGATTTAGGGCTTCATTTATATGCTTTAGCTTGCTGCAAAAATTTGGCACCGAACTGTATTCAAAACTTTCATGGAGAGCTTCCTACAGGAAAGTAAAGGCAGAAAAGCAAAGAAAGCGCAATCTATTGTGGATGTGGCTTACCGTAGGGCAAAATCGATGAAGGCCACCAGCAAAAGGGTTCCTGATGCAGGAAAAGGGAAGGCTGATAAGACGGGAAAGCAACATTCTGATAAGGCCCCGTCAAGGCAGGAGGAGATGCAGGATCTTTTCCAGAATGATATGAGTGAATGGAAACAGGGACGTTCCTTGAAGAAAAGTAACACGTTAGCACGCCAGAAATCAAAGAATGCGTTTAAGAGCAAATCGAGGTATGTGACTGATGTTTACAATATGCTTTGCCAATGAATTGCAAAAGAATATGGGTATAAGTGGGCGATCTTTCTTTTTCTACAGGTACAAACGCCGAAAGTAGATGGCCCACCATCTTTTAAGGTTGCCAGCACAATACAATTTATTGCAAATTTGCAATCACTATCATTTTTGACTGATTGGTCTTGAAGAAATGGCAATATCCAGATGCTGTGCCTTTGCATTAGTTGTAAAACTCTTACCATCATGTACCAAGCACTCATTTACGTTCAATCTTTAGTGACCTCAGAAATTTATCCACAATCGTGAGTATGCGCTCGCTGTTGCATTGCGAGCATTTTGGAATCTGTTTATCATGCAGCTGGCGGTTCCTTGCCTCCAAGGCAGACATTCCGTAGGGATCCTGTGTTCTCCGCAGCAGGGATTAAAAAATCTGAAGGTTTTTCGAGAGCCAAAAACTGGTCTGGCTTGTTGTAAAAATCGAGCGAAAACTGATATTGGTACTGTACCAGGTTTGTTTTGTCTGAAAAAATGAATGGTTTTGTTGATATTCATGAAAAACCGAGCGGTTTTTACCCATTTTTGAATCCTGCTCGTCAGTCTTCACCACTCGAGCTTTCCTCGTCAGTCGTCACTCTATTCTGCTCTCTGCATCTCTTTCACCGCTTCTGGGATCTCTTCCCTTTGCTTTACAAAAGCCTGCATATGCACATCAATCTGCTGGAAAGAGGCAAAGAACACCATGAGAAACAAGATCCGCCCCATCGACTCGCTTTGCCACCATCATAGACATGCACTGCAAGACAAGAACAAATGCACAAACAGCCACTCCCCATGGCCTTTGTCGTAGGTATATAAAAACATGAGCCCTGTAGCTCGATTCAGGTAGAAGCAGAGCAGTTTTCCTGTAGTGAGCAAAATGCCAGCAATGACGCGCCGGCGGGTCGAGGAGAGCGCGTGGGTGGCGTCCGTCGAGGCGGCTGTGCGTGGCGACGACGGCGCCCTGGCGGCGGAGTCTCGCCGGTGGCGGCTGCACTCGGTGTACCGCGTGCCGGCGTGCATCAAGGAACTGAACCGCAAGGCCTACCAGCCACAGGTGGTGTCGCTGGGCCCGTTCCACCACGGCGAGGCGCACCTGGTTCCCATGGACGCGCACAAGCTCCGGTCCCTGGTCCACTTCCTCCGCCGCGCTCGGCGACCGCTGGCGGACTTTGCAGCGGCCGTCGGGGCCGCCGCTGACGAGCTGGAGGGCGCGTACCAGGGCCTCGGCGACGAGTGGCGCGGCGATGGCGAGGAGAGGTTCCTGGAACTCATGGTCATGGACGGGTGCTTTTTGCTGGAGGTGATGCGGACGGCGTTCGGGTGGGCGGCGAACGACTACGCCGCCGAGGACCCCGTGTTCAGCCCCCACGGCCTGCTCTACACCGTGCCCTACATCCGCCGCGACATGCTCATGATCGAGAACCAGCTGCCGCTGCTCGTGCTCGACCGACTCGTCGCCGTCGAGAGCGGCAAGGAAGGGGTACGTACGTAACATGCGTAATAATTAAGCTTGGCGTTGGATTGAAACGGACGGGACGGTCATTTAAATTAATTCATACTATTCATGCATCATACATGGTCAATTATTAGAGTATTAAAAAACTTTTGGTTAGGAGAGGAAGATGCTACGTACTCTAAAGTGCGGTCAAATATAATGGTTCTTTATACTATTACTTTGTGCATGCATGCATGCAGGATGCGAGGCCTTTTTTAAAATTTTGTGCATCTTTTCTTTCTCTCAATTAACTTTGCGCTTTACTTTTGCCATGCATGTCGTAACAAAAAGTGAAAGCAAATAGTGCAACAGAAGACTCTGATCTGGCCGGCCTTGCATTCGGTTTAGCACAAAGTAGCTCACACAACATAGCAATCAAAATTTAAGCAAGCTACTAATTAAAAAAGAATGAATTAAATCAATAACTTGTTGAGTAGTGCAGAACGAGGAGTTGATCAACCGGCTGGTCCTGCGGTTCCTCTCCCCGACGGCGTGGCCGCTGGCGACAGGCGTCGGGCTAGCACTCCACCCACTCGACGTCCTCCGCCGCAGCCTCCTCTTGGGGCCACCACCATCCCCAGAATCGCCGCCGGAGTCCTCCGACCCGCCGGACGACGTCATCCTCTCAGCAGAAGAGCTCTACGAGGCGGGGGTCCGGTTCAAGCGGTCCCATACGAGCAGCCTGCTGGACATCCGCTTCCGCAACGGCACGCTCCACCTCCCGCTGCTCGTCGTCGACGACACCACCGAGTACATGCTGCTCAACCTGATGGCGTTCGAGCGGCTGCACGCCGGCGCCGGGAACGACGTCACGGCCTACGTCTTCTTCATGGACAACATGGTGGACTCGGCGCGGGACGTGGCGCTGCTGGCGAGCAGGAGGGTGCTGACCAACACCGTGGGCAGCGACAAGGCGGTGGCGAGGCTGTTCAACGGCTTGTCCAGGGACGTGGTGCTGGAGCCGCAGAGCGCGCTGGACGGCGTGCACCGGGAGGTGAACGCCTACTGCCGGAAGAGGTGGAACCGGTGGCGGGCTAACCTCGTGCACACCTACTTCCGGAGCCCGTGGTCGTTCCTCTCCCTCGCCGCCGCCGTCTTCCTTCTCGTCATGACGGTCATACAGACCGTCTACACCGTCCTGCCTTACTACGACGACAAGAACTAGCTCTTGTCGTCAGTTATCACTACATATATGCGCCACCATTGTACTCAGATCGATCATGAATAATTGTATAACTTCTCTAAAATCAATCTAATAATTGTGGCTTTGATTTGCAAAAAAAATTAGGAATGCACAGGGCTTGAAATGTAGATAGGACTGTCATGCAGACCGTCTACACTACAGTGGCGGTTTCCAATGTCGGGCGGACTGCCTGCGTCTTCAGACGCTCACTGCAAAGGCAGGCTAAAGTTTGTTCGCCATAATAGTAGGCAAGATGAACAACGCCACTAGGTACGCTCCCTGCCTTACTATTTGTAGTATCTGAGAGTGAGTTGACAAAAGGCTAGTGTTCATTATGGCTGCCAAGTGCCACCCTAGCTAGCACTTCTTCTCAACTCATTCTCAGATACATCATGAATTTCAAAAGATATCGTTTCTATATATCCATCCTGCAATTATACCTTCAATTCCTAATTTTCTACATGCGTGCAAAAATTCAAACATGCATGCCTTTCTTATGGGCATCTCAAACCCTACAATTGTTTCCTATAGGCTACATATATCACTTATGGCACGCTCATCTCCATGTCAGGACTATAAATAAAATTGTGCAATCTATCATGTTTAAGGTTTATCATTGTGATATCTAGTAATATTATTTACACTTTATCAATGTTTTTCAATCATCCGATACTGACCGTACCGTCAAATATTAAAAGGATTGACTTTAACAAACGCAGAATCTCTTATATTTAGTTACAAAGTACCATTTTATAATGAACGCTATTTTAACTCCCATACAACACGATGTTCAACTCCTACCTAACTCATCTTCTCCCTTCCAACTATTTACCAAATATTGGGCCAGCACCAATGCAAGGATGACAAAACCGGAGGTCTCTCCCCGTGTTACGAAAATGCTAACCACTATCATTAGGCCACTAAGAGCATCTCCAAGAGACTCCATAAACTATCTCTAAATTAAGTTAATTAGATTTAGTCTACAAAAATCATCTCCAACAACTCCCTTTAAACAAATCTCAAATTTATTTTTCTTCTAAACTCACATGATTTGTAGCTGGAAACAGGGGAAGTTTAAGGGCCCCCATACTACTCTTTTCAAAAAAACAAATAATATTATGGACTCAAATGCTAATGTGGACCAATCAAAAATATCGGTAGATCTACTTTTAAGGAATTATTGGAGGAGAAGAGAAAATTTGTCCCTCATATTTTTCAGGGTGGCCAAAAACAAGTTTTAAGAGACTATTTTCATAGTGTCTCCAAGAGACTCCCATAAACCCTTCCTAAATCAAATTAATGAGGGTTAGTCTAAAAAAAACCATCTCCAACAGTTCCCTTAAACAAATCACATATTTATTTTCCCCTAAACTCATATTATTTCTAGCTAGAAATAGGGGAAGTTTAGGGCCCCCCAATAATACTCTTTTCAATAAAACAAATAATATTGTGGACCCAAATACTAACATTGATCAATCAAAGTATTGGTATATCCACTTTTAGGAGAATTGTTAGAGGAGAGAAAAATTGACCCTCATATTTTTTAGGGTGGCCCCGAAAACAAGTTTTAAGGTACTATTTTTTTGGGCTCTCTTGGAGATGCTCTAATCAGGTGATAATACAATAGCTAATCAAATCCCCAAGTTGGGATCCAAAAATTCAAACTCAAATTTCTCCCAAATTTGCTCCAAACCTTGCCAAATTCCACATCAAAGAAACTTCAAATTCTTCTATGCAAGTGATGCTATATACATTTATATTTCTAAGCATCTCATCAAGAGAGTTTTTGGCGAATTTATTGGAATTTTCCTGAATGGTTTGATGCCCTCAAAAATTCAAATCATTTTCAAATTTGTTTATCTTCTAGGGATTTTAATTCAAAATCCATGTAGATTTTGAAGTCGAGCAAAAAAGGAAAGTTGTTCATCTTGATTCCTTCTAACTCCAAAAAAACTTTCACAAATTTTGAAGCTTGGGAAATATGGTTTATCAATGTTCAAAATTGTTGAATTTTTGTACACTCAAAAATTTGTTAGAATTGTGAAATCGCTTGGACCCACTTGTCGCGCACCCTGCTCCACTTGCTTCTGCTCCCAAAGCTCTGCTACGCCGCGCCGTGCACCAGGTTGTCCACCACACCGCAAGCTCCTCCCCTTATCTCCTTCCCCTCGCATTGCCTTCTCCATTTTGGAGCAGAGCAGGCCCGAGCACAAGTTTGGCTGCGCCATGGCCACCCCGCGACCTCTCCAGAACCTGAGCTCCCATCGTCCAGAGCTCTCCCACATTTCCTCGGAGCCGTGGCTGCACCCGACTGCCACCTCCTCCACCGTTGAACCACCTGTCTGATCTTGCCTGAGAAACGGTCACCGCCTGAGCGCCGGTGAGAACACCTGATGAACAATGGCACAAGATAACAAAACAAGAGGAAGTTTTTGTGCTGCAAATGGCGCTGCTTTTCCGCTACCTTTTCATTCCTTATATACAAAGAAGACTTGCTGCTTTTAACTTCCTTTTGGGTATAACATTTGCCCACAAGCATTATCTTGTAATTATCAATAGTTCCATCTGTTCTAACCTTTTTTAACATCCACTTACAACTCACGGGTTTACAACTATATGATCAACAATCATCGCACAAGTTCCATTAGAGAGAATTGAGTTCATCTCACTACGGACCGTTTCTTTCCAATCATCCGCATCAGGAGATGCAAATGACTCAACAATGATTTTAGAAGTGTCATCCGCAAGATGAATAGTGAAATCATCACCAAAAGACTTTACACTCCTTGCTCTCTTCCTCCTCCTAGGAGCTTCATTATCAATCTCCTCATGGATTGATTCATGTGTATGTTTAGCATGATCAAAAAAATTAGAAGATTCAGGAGTTGTATCAGCTATCACATTTGTAGGCAAACTAAACATGTCATACAAATTTTTCATAGGAAAAATATTCTCAAAGAAATTAACATCACAAGAATCTAAAAATATATCAACATGCACATCAGACATCTCTGATTTGATCACTAAAAAATCTATAAGCAATGCTATGGTGAGCATATCCCAAAAAGACACAATCTACTATTTTATGACTCAAATTACACTTCTTCTTTATTGGCACATTAACCTTGGCCAAACAACCCCATGTGCACAAGTAAGATAGTGAAGATTTTCTCCTAATCCATTCTTCGTATGGAGTATTCTCCTTATTCTTCATATAAACTCTATATTTAGGACATGACATGAAGTCAATAAAGTCCCCCCTTTGCCTTAGATAATGTAGCAGTGTTCAACATAGAATTAACCAAGTCAGTCAATGTGTGATTCTTTCTTTCAGCAACCCCATTTGATTGGGGTGAACAGGGTAGCGTTCTCTTGTGTATAATATCATATTTCACATAGAATAAGTTGAACTCATTAGAGAAATATTCACCACCATGATCGAACATAAAACGTTTGATATTTTTCTCTAGTTAATTTTCAACTTTAGCCTTATATGTTTTAAAACAATTCAAAGTCTCATCCTTAGTTTTCAATAATTAAACATAGCAATATCAAGATGCATCATCAATCATGATCATAAAGTATCTTTATTCACGCTCTATCAACACACCATTCATCTCGTAAATATCAGAATGTATAAGTTCTATCGGTGTCAAATGTCTCTCCTCTGCTACTTTATAAGGCTTTTGAGGTTGCTTAGATTGCACATAACTTTAGCACTTAGAACCTTTGATATTGGACAAAAAAATTATGGTCATAAATTATCTTTGTTCACGCTCTATCAACACATCATTTATCTCACAAATATCAGAATGTATAAGTTCTAGCGGTGCCAAATATCTCTCCTCGGCTACTTTATAAGGCTTTCGAGGTTGCTTGGATTGCACATAACTTTGGCACTTAGAACCTTTGATATTGGACAAATTCGGGATTAAATTCTAACTGGACAGTCGAGACATAGAACCAAAATTGAGATAACATAAACATGAATGTCAAACACTAGCATCACTCTCATTAATACCATCACAAATATTATTCACAGACTTATTATAGAAATCAGAAACTAAAAAACGGAACAAGCCTCCGCACACGTAGCATTTACCAATAAATTGTCCATGCTTTGACACAACAACTTTATTCGACTCAAGCACTACCTTAAAATTATTCCTACACAAAAGGGAGCCACTAACTAGATTCATATTCATAGAAGGGACATGTTACACGTTCTTCAGCTGCACGATCTTCCCCGAAGTTAACTTCAGATCTACCGTACCAACACCGTGAACAGAAGCATGTGACTCATTCTCCATCATCATGGAAGAATCCCAGGTGACCTGGTAAGAAGAGAATAGCGAAGCATCAGAACATACATGAACATTCGCACCAGAATCAAGCCACCAAGTGATATATTGAAACACTGAAAGAACATAGGGTAAATTACCGTACCCACTAGCTCCACCTCTGGAGCTGGATACAACCATGTTTACAGTCTTTTGCTCAGGTTGAGGTTTTCTTCCTTTACGATTTGGACACTTCTTTGTCCAATGATCAGGAGATCCGCACATGAAGCAGCCCTCGTCCTCCTTATTCTTCTTCATCTTCTTAAAGATAGTAGTTTACTTTGGCTTGTTATTATTCTAATTCTGCTTAGCTTTGCCTGTGCTTTTGCCATGTGACTACGGCTGGTGCACCATGTTGGCACTGGTTTGACCCTCAGCTCCTTTAGATCATCCGTTCTTAGCCCGAGCTTTCTCCTCAATATCAAGAGAGGCGATCAAGTCCAAAATAGACATTTGCACACTCTTGTATTTTAGAGCAGTGATGAAATCCCTCCATTAAAGAGATAATTTGGTAATAATGTCCCAGCCACAAACTCGTCGGGAACGACAATCTTCAGAAGTCTGAGTTCATTCACTATGCATTATATCTCATGAGCTTGTGTAATCACACTTTTCACATCTATCATCTAGTAGTCATGGTACTGCTCAATGATGTATAGCTCGGTGCCAGCATTTGAACCTCCATACTCAGTGTTCAAGGTATCCCACATCTCTTTAGTGGTTTTGTAGTAGAGGTATGTATCTTGCAGAGTCTCTACAAGTACTTCAACCACTGCAACACGAAAGATTATGTTGGCTTTTGAGTATTGCTTCTCCTTCTCATGAGTAAGTTCTTCCTCAGGCTTACCATCGGACACATAGAATACGTTCATAGCAGTTAGCCATAATGTGGCTCTCATCTGTCATCTCTTAAAGTTCGCACCAGTGAAAGGCGTATGCCTTAAAGCATCAATAAATCCAGCCATAAAACTAAAGTGTCTATAATAAGGTTTTTGGATTGTTGAAAATATTAGCACTTTTAGTTTTACTTTAATCCAAGGATAAATCATGAACATGACTAATGCATTGCATATTAAAGTAACAGTAGTACCACAAGTTCTAGATAGATCTATCACAATAGTGAACATCAGATATTGCAACAGATTATCTAGCAAAATCATGCCTACGTAGATCAACATATTCAATGTGTAATACATGATTTGAGAGAAGAAATCGTACGTGGCTTGAGATTCCTTGACAATGATGATCGGATGAAGACAAAGATCGGCCTGACAGAGTTCACGTTGAAGGTGACGACCAAGTAAGTGAGTAGTCGCGAAGATCGCTTCTCAAAAATCATATTCACCCTCTCCCGGTGCAGGATCATTGAGGACGACAGTTTCAGAGACCTGCTCTCTGGATCGCAGATGCACGTTGATGAATGGGATAAAGTAGTCTTGGCGGCACAGTAGCAGAAGAGGCGAAACCTAATGCGTTGGTGGCTCGTGGTTGTTCATTTCTGCTAGTTCCATAGTGGCCGCACGTAAATATAGGGAAGACCCACTTAGGGTTACGACGTCCTGTAGCCGACTAGGTCTATCTCTATCAAAACGTATTAGACACGGACTCGTATAAAAAATAAACAACAAGAGGAGGTCGCGGACCTACGAGGCTTTGGGCCTAATTTTGGTGGACTATTCACGCGCACGTTGTGTGCCCACGCCCATCACCTTGCCATGCCCCGCCCCGCCCCGTCCGGCCCCGCGAGGCGAGCGAGCGCATGTGTTTCTCCCTTTCTCCTCTACTCCACACACTTACAAGTGCATAGAGAGTAACTCACCTTATAAATATGCTTTCATCCACCTCCACTAGCAAGATGAGACTAAATAGTTGTCATCCACCATGCATGAATGAGCATTTGAGATTTATTAAGAATTATTAAAAATTCTCTATGGGCTAGGGCCCAATAATTACAACAGGAAGAAGGGTGGCGTGATCAACAGTGGTGCATCTCGTTGCTACGACGCCTTAGGGGATCAGACCCTCTATTTTGGGTGTTCTATTCTTCGGTAGCGAACTTTGATTCATGTGCGCTCTTATAGACACTGCGGAGGGATCCAGTGCCCTCTGATTAAGGAAATTGATCCAGTGTCATTTGATTAAGGAAATTGCTCCCGCTCAGGACATGGGAAGATGGACTTGGTCCTTTTCTGATTAAGAAAATTGCTCGACATGAAAAGGTGAACGTGGTCCCTTTAACCAAGTTCACTAGGCATCAACTTTAACAGAGCCAAGCCTTATTTCCTTATAAAAACAAAAGGTTGTTGTCAGAAAATTAATTCCTGTTTGACTTGAAAAATATAATCTGGTTAAGCTCTAATGAGCTGCCCAATAGTTCGCACAGTTCAAACCAGCTGACCTCATCAGATTTGCAGCAGTCGTAATGTACTACGGCACTACTGTACGCCTGAATCTCTGAATTTTAGAAACTCTGTATATGCAGTCACGAGTGCCATGCCTATTGCATTGCATCTGTCCTCAAACAGAGGTACGGTATCCATGACGATCATCTGGAGTGCGAAACAAGAGAGCGTTTCTTTTTCTTTTTCTCGCAAATGCTTGGTTCTTCACGCTACGAGTCAAGCAAAACGGCCGGTGCGCCAAGTTGAGGTCTCTCAGCTCAATCATCCAGTCATATATTCTGATAGTCCTTACCAGGCTCTGCAACGTACGTGTGGTTCAGCACGATCTGCAACGTACGTGTACCAGGCTGGAAAGATCCCACAAAATGTATTAGCATCACCGTAGCCGCCCAACTTGATAATCGGCCCCTGACCCAACGTGCACGGCGAGCTATTAATTTCATGAATCCCAAATTCCCAATACAATGGCAAACACAATTATATCCCCCATGCGGTTTGTTTTCATTGTGTAATGCCAAATAAACTCTCTTTTTTCTTAATGTAAAACGTGTAATACAAGTGGATGAGCGGAATGATACGGACAGCGATTCGTATCTCGCCACGTGATTGGCAAAGCCTTCGTCCAGCTAAGGATCAGCCTCCAGATATAAGATATGCACGAATTTTTCAAGGCATGCAGTTTGCACGGGGCGATATATATTGAACCAGGCAAGTCAACGGCTTCATGCTTCCCATTAAGAAGATGTTGTTGCTCTAACGTTTGGACTTGGAGTTGCACGTATCTCCATATAGCTAGCTAGCTAGCTGTACGAGGATCAGGACGGAACTAAGAATTAGCGAATTTATGAAATCCCTGGATCGTATTGGCTTGTACATGCTACCACTCCCGGTCTTTGTAGCACCCTGGAAATGAATCGTCAGTGAATTAGAATCAGTTTGATGTGTTATAAGTCCATGCAGGGAAGAACATCTCCAAAAGAGCACCATAAAATTAGCCCTCAAAACATATTTTGTGAAGGAGCCAAAAAAAATTATTGGAGCCAAATTTTTTCTCTCCTCATCTAACACAGTACCTTATAAAATAAATCTAAAAAAACTTTTGATTTGGCCATGTCACCAATTAACTGTGTCCACATATTGTTGTTCCTCTTAAAAGGGACATCAAATTTCCGCTGTCTCTAGCTAGCTGAGGTTGTTTTGGGAGCTATTTGAGACTTTTTTTACTGAACATCATTAATTTTTTTAAGAGGGCTTTATGCCCTGACGATGGTGGTTGAATTAGCGTTGTGCCATTAAAGCATCTCAAAGAGAGGCCCATAAAATTGACAATCAAGAAATGCTTTCGGGCTTATAAAGTATATATATTGGGATCAATATTTTCCTTCTCGACAACGGTTCAAAAAGTTAGAAGGTTGTTTGGAAGTAAGCATTTAGGGTCACAAGAGTGTTATTTCTCTTAGTGGTAGAGTTAGGGCCACCAAAAATTTTCCTGTTCCTATCTACAAAATGAGGAGAGTTTAGGTGGAACAAAAAGGTTGGGGTAGTTTAGGGAAGCTGTTAGAGGAAAACAAATTACTTCACCCCGGCCCAAAAAGTTATTTTAGGGGGTGTTTTGATTCATCTTTTGGAGATGCTATTATCTGTGTTTAATTTGGTCCATTTTTATGCTGTTCTACAGGTTTTAGCTAAGTACTTCTTGCTACGCCATCCAGCGAAGAGCGAGTAGAAAGTTTTTATTATTGGTTCCTTACATACAGGTGATTGACATATTTGTATAGAAATCATCCATATTTGTATCGAAATTGTCAGTTAACAGGAGGACCCGTTTTCCTTTTCGTAGGCAGTACTTTGGTTTCTATTATCAGAAAACCGAACTTTGAGAAAAAACACCGAACGCCAAGATTGAACTATCCATTTCGTATGTCTTTAGGCATTTTCAGACGAGGATGAGAGGCTCCAAATACCACACAGCAAGCGAGGAGTCAACTTGTACTTCTTGCTGGTATCCTATCCGATGGTGTATCTCCCAAATAATAATTGTCGTGAGCATCTCTAACAGCACACTTGAATTTACCTCCCTAAATCAAGATTGGGCAGCTAAAAAGCCAGAGCATAAAAATATCTCCTCCAACAATACCTCTTATAATTTTCCTAAAATCTTTAAAACGTAATTTTCTTAAAAAAAAAGGTTCCCCGCGGCCTCAGCCGCATGCATGTTTGAATACCCACGACAGGTCAAATTGCCAACCCAGGTAGTCCTCATGTACGTCCATGTGAAGACGCCTGGGAGCGCAGCCCCACATAGTCACCCCGGTGTAAGAGTATCTCTCATAAATTTTCTCTAAATTAAATTAATAGGATTTAGTTTAAGAGCATCTTCAACCGCACTTCTCAAATTTTCTCACTAAACCATATTTCTAGAGGCAGCCTAAAAAATTTTAGGATGTAAAAATATATCATCCTCCAATAGTTCTCCTAAAAGTGGATCTTAGAATACTTTTAATTGTGTCACGTTAGCATTTGGTTTCACAATATTGTTTATTATATTAAAAAAGTTAGTATGATGATACTTAAATTTTTCCTATTTCTACCTAAAAATGATGTGAGTTTAGAGGAAAAATAAATTTTTAATTTAAACATAAGTGAGTTGATTCTACCAGAGTAACCTAACAAGCTGAGCTAGGTAGAGTATATTATTAAGGGAATGTATCATGTGCACATGGACTCACCATGCACATATCGTATACATGAGTATATGCACATAAACTAATAAAGTTTATAAAAAAATCACACATGTTCTTTTCATCCTACTCCATCTGTGTATAAAATTTTAAGATTAAAATTATTATAGTTTATCTTTAATAAAAAGAGAAATTTCTGACAGATTTATGACTATAGATCTGTCAGAAATTGTCTTTTTGCTGCTCATTTGTTATTAGAAATTTGACTTTAAAATTTTATACACAGATAGAATATGATGAAAAGAATATATATGATTTTTTCAGATTTTTTATAAACTTTGTTAGGTTATGTGATGAACTCATATACACAGATATATTCCCTATTATTAAAGCTTCTTAGTGCAGGTATCCTATCCGGCCGATGGTGTATGTCCCGTACGTATAGCTGTCTTAGCCTCTCCAGTCCATACGTTGCAGAATTAGTCAACAACTACTAGTGCACATATATACCTCTATAAATAGCATTCACACTTGCTGAGTGTCTCCCTGTCCAAATCAATACACGAAAGCAGAGAAGAAGAAAGCGCCGGCCGGAGAAGAGAGGCATATCGTCAGACATGCCAAGGGGCGACGTTGCCATGTGCACGCCGGCGTTTGTGTCCCGGGTGGTGCAGAGCCGGTGGTTCGTGGTGTTCGCGTCGATGGTGGTGATGGCAGTGTCAGGCTCCGGCTACATCTTCGCACTCTACTCCAAGGAGCTCCGGTCGCGCCTGGGCTACAACCAGGAGACGCTCAACACGCTCTCCTTCTTCAAGGACCTGGGCACGAACGTGGGCATCGTCTCCGGCTTGGTGCAGCAGGTCGCCCCGACCTGGGCCGTGCTGCTCATCGGCGCCGGCATGAACCTGGTCGGCTACCTCATGATCTACCTGGCGCTGACGGGGCGCACGGCGGCGCCTCCGGTCTGGCTCATGTGCTTCTACATCTGCTTTGGCGGCAACGCGCTCACCTTCGCCAACACCGGCGCGCTGGTGGCCTGCGTGAAGAACTCGCCGGAGAGCCGCGGCATCGTCATCGGGCTCCTCAAGTGCTTCGTGGGGCTCAGCGGCGC
>VSTD030000729.1:0-14810 GCA_008808055.3 Sporobolus alterniflorus
CTGTCAATTCCAAAATAAAAGAACATAGTTTTCATTACAATATTTTCCCTGAATAAATGAAAACCTGGGGAAATCGTTTTCATACACTCGTAAAATAGCAAAAGGAGAAAGAAATTGAAGGCATGGTGCGATAGCAGCACAAATGATTGTGTTTTCTTGGTTTCGATTGTGGTTAATCAATGGAATCCGATATCCTGTCACGATTGCTTCAACTTTTACTGCAAGTAAACTTTTTTGTCGAAAGAGATGTCGCGGAAGAAAACGCTGATCCAATCAAAACTAGTAGTCCAGTAGGGATGCGGCATGATTGTCCACTCATAAGGGCTGGCAGTGCTCGACGATTTGGATATTCCTTTCCACTGCCGTCCACGCAATTTCACCGCACTGCGCCTTTCTTGTGTAACTCATATTCGTTGAAGTGTCAAAATCAAGTGTCAGGATATCTACACCTTATCTGAACGGAGAAGAATGAGGTCAAACCAGCCCACGAATCGTTTTTCACTCAACCACTCTGCCCGGATAGATCTTTCCTTGCTGTTAGTACTCCTCTCGAGTCGCTAGTAGCATTCGTTAATCTTTCTGGTACGAGTGGTGGTGATACTAATTTGTGTAGGTTTGGTTGCGAACAGTTGCTCGTCCAGGACACGGGCCAGCTGTGACGTGTGAGCTGATCGTGTCCACGGATTGGGATCAAGAACGAACGGGCATTGAATTCTTGGGCATAAATATGGTTTCATTTTGGCAGCGTGGTCGGCCTAAAGTGACCCCCTAACCGCAAGCAGTAGACCTTTGTTGCTTCCTCAGTTCCTCTGCTCACAACTCGTACCCGTCTTTTTCATCCGGAGAGAGAGAGAAGAACAGATAAGAGCGCTGCCATTTGCACTGGGGAAAAAAACATCCGTTAAGCATGCCTTTGGTGGAATAAATATCTGCGTGCGACAGTCCAGAGTTCAACAGTGTCAAACGTACGGTTGGCTTCAGCCGTCTGGTCTCAACCGTCCGTGGAACAACAAAGATCCTAGCACGAGAGTGAGAGACCAAATCCCGCAAAACCGAGGCAAACGCGACCGGACGGACCACGACCGCTGCCACTGTTGAAGCGATCGGGTCCCGTCGCCTCGAGCCACGGCAACGTCAACGTGCACACCCCGCGCCGCACCGAACCGCTCCGGCGCGCGTCTTCGCCCACCCCTCGCGCGCACGGTGAAAATCCTCACCCACCCGACACGCGCGGGCCGTGCCTCACTCAACGACCCCAACCACACCACGCCGGGTGAGGTTTCACGTCCGGACCGGACGTCCCCGGCAAAGCAAGCGAGAGCGCGCCTGCGGCAACCGGCAGGAGCTCCCCCGGCAACGCACGCGACGCGACGGTAGCAGCATGCGAGGGAGGATCTCCGTTTTTTTTTTAAAGTTCAAGGACCAGCGTCCCGGCCCCACTTGCATTGCAAAAGGCCAATAAACAAGTTTTACAGTTAAGTGCACCCAAGACTCATACTCAGTTCACCTCTCATCTCACTTATTACATCATCCAGGGTTCAGAGAAACATAGCTACACGACTGAAACAAGACAACAGCAGGATTCGCGCGCTTCACTGCTTGGACATAACCAGCTTCGCTCTTTTGTTCTCCTGAGCTGCCCAGGCCAAGTATCTCTTCAATCTCACCTCATCAGGGTCATGCTTCGATTCTTTCCGGCATCGCCATCACCCTCTCCAGCTTGGTGGTAGCATCTTCGTAACCATGCGCCAATGCCAGCGGTACTAGGATCCTCCAGCAGCGTAGCATGGGCACAACTTTCTGCCACAGCAGTTTCATCCCCATCCAGGTCACCTCCTGAAAGATCGTTGAATTTCTAAGCTTCCACAAGCTCCAGCAAACGGCCGAAGTTACAATATTAATAACCCCAAATTTCTTGTTGCAAAGTCACATTCTGGCCACTGATTCGTAGTCAGCTCCAGTCTCTACTCCCAGAATCTAGGAAATCACTTTCCAAGCCCTCTTAGCTACAACACACTCGAAAAACAAGTGATGTACTGATTCTTTGTCAGTACAAAAGGCACATGAAGTATCCTCCAAATCTCCTCTTTTTCAGGTTATCTCAAGTTAATATCTTATTCTTTGAGAGTAGCCATAAAAAGAAATGTACTCTAGGAGGTATCATTAATTTCCATACTGCAGGTAAATCAATTTGTCTACTACGGGTTGCAACTCCTCCCTTTTCAATTTCTCAAAATGAATTGGCACCCCCAAGTATTTGAAAGGCAAAGACCCCACAGGGCATTTGAGAACATGAGATATCTCATGTATCTCCTCTCTTGTTACATTCATAGGGATACATTCGCTCTTACTAAAGTTTATTCTCATCCCAGAAATTCTCTCAAACAAACCCAAGACCAATTTCAACTTCCTAAGTCCATTCCCATCACAGGAAGAAAATAGCAGAGTGTCATCTGCATATTGAAGGGCCAGCAGGTCTAAAATTTTCCATCAGCCCCTTGATCAAACCCCTCCTAGCAGCCTTCATTAGCATTTTTGATAAAACATCTCCAACCAGGTTAAAGAGTAGTGGGGACAAGGGGTCGCCCTGCCTCAATCATTTCCCTGTTTTAAACGAATTGCTTTCTTCACCATTAACCATGATACTAATAGAGCCCCCCAGAACTATTTTCTTAACCCAATCTATCTATTTATCACCAAAGCCTCTTGTTCCAAGAATTTCAAAGAGAAAATCAAGATTAACTCCATCATAAGCTTTTTCATAATCAAGTTTGATAATCACACCAGGTTCCTTATTTCTGTGTAGATTATGCACAATCTCATGTGCTACTACTACACTCTAAAATGTATCTACCTTGGATAAAAGCACGTTGCTCAGGTGCCACTAATCTTTCACAGACTTTCTCTAATCTACTAGCGAGAAGTCTCCCAAAAATCTTAAAGCTACAATTCAAGAGGCTAATTGGTCTAAAATTCTTCATCTCAACAGCTTGTTCTACCTTAGGGATCAAAGTTAAAGTAGCAAAATTGATTCTAAACAAATCTAATCTACCCTCCTGAAACTCATGTACAAGTTTCATTAAGTCATTTTTAATAATGCCCCAAAATTTCTGGTAAAATAAGGAGAGGCCATCAGGCCCAGGAGCTCCCTCTGCATAACTATTAAACACTGCTGCCTTTACTTCATCCTCTAGGAAAGGTGTTTCCAGTTCCATAACCTCAGCAGGGGAGACTAACTCCTCTGGTGCCCAGAAATTATTTCCCAAACTAGATGATCCTCTGCCTTCCCATCTAAATAAGTCCTTGTAGTATTCAGCAGCTACTTTCAATATAGCAGGTGTATCATGTACAGGGCCATCTGGGCCATTAAGTGTTTCAATCCTTTTCTTCCTACCTCTATGATTAGCTACAACACAAAAATATGTTGTATTTCTATGCCCCTCCAAGATGTCTCTATCCCTAGCCTGTTGCTTTGCCCTAATCTCTTCTACTGCCTAGATCTGTTCTAGCTCCCTAGCCAGAATTTTCATTCTGTTCTTTTCCTCCTCCCCAAGAATCCTATCTTCTGCCTCTGCATCTAATAAATTATATTCTGCAGTTATCTCTTTTTTATGTTTGTTCAATTCAGCTATTACATTATCAGCCCAACCTCTCACCAACCTCAAAGTGTTCTCACCTTAAACTGCCATATATTCATAGGGTTACTCTCTCTACAGGGAGTGTTCCATGCTTTCAAGACTACATCCTTAAAATCAAATCTCTATAACCACCACTTTTCAAATCTAAATTTCTTTTTACCATAAGAGAAATTACAGCCGGAGTCCACTAGAACTGGGTTGTGGTCACTAATATCTTTGAGAAGAGCTGATACTCTCACTAGACGAAAAGCAGATTCCCGACTAGTAGATATAAAAATTCTATCAAATTTAGCCATAATTGGATCTCTTTGGTTGTTAGTCCATGTAAATTTCCTATTTGATGGGTCTAATTCAATCAGACCCCATCTATTTATCTAGTCATTGAAACAATCTGCATCTCTGATTAATTCTATAGTTACTCTTATCTGAAGCTACCCTACAGAAGTTGAAGTCTCCCCAAACATAATAGGTCATTGCCAACCTGCCATGAGAGAGTGGAGCTCATCAATGAACTCCACTTTCTTCTCCTCATATGCAGGGCCATATACCACGACTAATTTCAAACTGAAATTTTTGGGTATATCATGAACTATGCAGGAAACAGAATGGATATGAGTGCAAAAATTGTTAATTCTCAACACATCATCCTTAGTTCCTAACAAAATGCCTCATGCTGTCCTAATAGCAGGGAGGTAGTTCCAACTAAAAACTGCAGGATTAGATAGGTTTTTCAGAAAGCTAAGGGTAAAGGATTCTTTTTAGTCTCCAAAACTCCTAATCCGATTTGATTAACTGTTCTAAACTTAGCTTTCTACCAGGCTGGTTAATGCCTCTAATATTCCAGAAAACACCTCTCATGTTGTTACTTTTTTTTGTTTTCCTCCTATTACACACCAAGGTCCACTGACCTGCAACCTCACTGAGATCCCTATCCTGTGAAGTTATAATATTTTCTACAGGGGTACATGGAGCATCATCTCCTGACCCAGCCAACCTAGCATCATTGGTTTCACTACCCATCGATAAATCCTGACACATCTGGCATGCTTTATCAAAAGTTGTATCTATGTCCTTCTCCTTATCTAACATTGCAAGTAAAGTCTCATTCTCATCAGATTGATCCTTTCCTAGACTAATATCAACACACTCAGCTATCTCAAGAATTTCAATAGTAGTTAAGATAGAGAAAGGGTTGAGAGATTTATCAATACCTTTGGTGTTTTCCAGGTTAGTCTTCTTTTTCCTATCCTGAGCTTTTTCCATGATAGTTCTTCCATCTCTAGGCACCCTGGAGGGTCTTGGCTCCACCAGAACAACCCCCACTTGTTTTTAGAAATCCCCTCTTGCTTCTCATGATCAAGGTCCATCCTGTCTGGTATGACATACAAATCAGCAGGTAAATTCTTGTTCTCTCCATTCTCTAACAGGTCTGAGCACAAATCTTTTGGCAGGTCCACCATCTCTGTATCTTCTAGAGACATATATTGAACTTCATCATCTGCGTCAGACTCAATTGCTTCCATTTCCCTCAAGAGTTCCACACAAGAGTACTGGCCAAGCTCACTAGCACATGTCTTGGAATGTTCCTCATCATTTTGAAACAGGCTTGCCCAATATGCCACCTTCTTGGTTCTAGAATCTTTGTTGCTAGAATTTTCATACTGACTGAGCTTCCCTCCAGCAGAAGGCTCCCCCTGTTCTTTGCGTTTTGATGCATCAGAATCAGGTAGGGGATCATGGTGGAACTCTTCCATCCCATTGTCATCACCTAGATTAGGGTCCTCATTATCACCACCATCATCATCTTCATCCAGGGCAGCTTCCACTCTACCTTCTACCTTGAAGTGTATCACATACAGACTGTTCAACATCTCAAAGAGTCTTTTCTTAGGGATTTTAGAGGAGTCTTTACAAACAACTTTCACTATGACCATACTAAAAAACTCGAGAACAGGGAACTCCAGTCAATTTCTACCATTTTCCCAAGAGAAGAAACTAGCTGCCTGAAAGTCCTCCATTTACTCCACTTGGGGGGGGGGGGGACACCTCTGATCTGCACCCAAACTTCTTCTAGCACATCATAAGGTTCGATGTCCCCATTACAGGCCTTAAGTGACACCAGGACACCTTCTTTCTTCAGTTTAAAGTAAGTAGTATCCGAGATGATTGTGTCGGCAATCTGCTTATGTGGTGGGAATCTGACAAGGTACTTGAACTCCTCCAACTCTCTCAGCTGCCAATGGCAGTTCTTATCAAAGATCATCTGCAGGTTAGCTACTATCTCATCTTTCTCTATGAAGCCTTCTTCCACTATCAACATTGCACAATTGTCTAAGAATTTCAGGTATCCACTTTTGTTCTCCTCCTCTTGCACATCTACATGGAAAAAACCTAAACCTTGAGCTGCACTTCCCAAATATTGAGCCGGTTCTATAGATTTGTTCCAGTCAGGGCAGTCTCTGCCAACATGAGAAGTTGTCTAGCAAATGAAACACAGTCGGGGTGCTTTGTAATCAGTACTGAAGTGTCCAAATTCTACGCAATTGAAACAGGTAACCTTTGGCTGCTTGCTCTCTTCTGCATCAGCGGACCGTTGCTACTACCACCAACAATAGTGACAGACTCTATAACATCAGAGGACCGTTGCTATTGTAGGACATGTGGCACGCACGCGGGTGCTACTAGCACCCACAGCAGCGATGCACCGTCTGACATCAGCGAACCATTGCTACTATCACCCACAGTAGCAATGGGTTATATGACATCAGACGACCGTTGCTAGTGTTGGGCACGTGTCACGCGCGTGGTCGGTACTAGTGCCCACAACAATGACATGTCGTTTGACATCAGCGGACCGTTGCTACTACAACCCATAGTGGCGATAGGCTGCATGACATCAGATGTTCATTGCTATTATTGGGCACGTGGCACGTGCGTGATTGGTACTAGCCCCCACAGTGGCAACGGGCGTTCTGACATCAATAGCCCATCGCTATTGGCCCCCATAGTAGCGACGGGCTAGCGGTCCGTTGCTACTGGACTACCAGTAGCGACATGCTATCTGATATCAACGATCCGTCGCTACTGGACTACACAGTAGCGACGGCCTAGCCACCTGTTGCTATTAGTCGTGCAACAACAACGGGTGAGCTGATGTTAGCTCACTCATCGCTGCTGGACAAGACAGTATTCAGACACACATTTCATCAGAAAATCAATCCAAATCATATTCAGGCACACATTTTATTAAACATCACACAAATGTATAATAATATGATAATAACAGAAGTTCATACACCAATCTATATATGATCATAACAAAAGTTCATACACCTAGGTAGTGATCAAAATGTTTATGAACAATATATAGCTTGTCTTGTGACTCATTGGCCCAATCGCATAGGGCAGCATTATCAACCATGTGGCCATTGTTTGGGTGATACATGCCTTTGGGTGATATAAACTCATGCATCATGAAGTGATAGTTTTTTAGAATTTGTAATGTGTTGCTCTTCTGAGAGATGGATACTTGGCAGGTCAGGGTTCTGAGCAAAAATTAAAACATCAAATTATACAATGAATCATCTTTCTCATAACCAATAAGTCAAAGTTGTTATACATATGACATCGGCACCATGTTCAACATGACTTTTTAAGTACTCCCCCTCGGTGTTGGCGTGTAAGTAGTAGCATACATAATAACCACAATGAACAGTACATAGAGCCTACTTTTTACACTTTAATAGAAAATAAATATGTTAGTACATATGGTAATGCATATTTATTTTCTATTAAAGTGTAAAAAGTAGGCTCTATGTACTGTTCATTGTGGTTATTATGTATGCTACTACTTACACGCCAACACCGAGGGGGAGTACTTAAAAAGTCATGTTGAACATGGTGCCGATGTCATATGTATAACAACTTTGACTTATTGGTTATGAGAAAGATGATTCATTGTATAATTTGATGTTTTAATTTTTGCTCAGAACCCTGACCTGCCAAGTATCCATCTCTCAGAAGAGCAACACATTACAAATTCTAAAAAACTATCACTTCATGATGCATGAGTTTATATCACCCAAAGGCATGTATCACCCAAACAATGGCCACATGGTTGATAATGCTGCCCTATGCGATTGGGCCAATGAGTCACAAGACAAGCTATATATTGTTCATAAACATTTTGATCACTACCTAGGTGTATGAACTTTTGTTATGATCATATATAGATTGGTGTATGAACTTCTGTTATTATCATATTATTATACATTTGTGTGATGTTTAATAAAATGTGTGCCTGAATATGATTTGGATTGATTTTCTGATGAAATGTGTGTCTGAATACTGTCTTGTCCAGCAGCGATGAGTGAGCTAACATCAGCTCACCCGTTGTTGTTGCACGACTAATAGCAACAGGTGGCTAGGCCGTCGCTACTGTGTAGTCCAGTAGCGACGGATCGTTGATATCAGATAGCATGTCGCTACTGGTAGTCCAGTAGCAACGGACCGCTAGCCCGTCGCTACTATGGGGGCCAATAGCGATGGGCTATTGATGTCAGAACGCCCGTTGCCACTGTGGGGGCTAGTACCAATCACGCACGTGCCACGTGCCCAATAATAGCAATGAACATCTGATGTCATGCAGCCTATCGCCACTATGGGTTGTAGTAGCAACGGTCCGCTGATGTCAAACGACATGTCATTGTTGTGGGCACTAGTACCGACCACGCGCGTGACACGTGCCCAACACTAGCAACGGTCGTCTGATGTCATATAACCCATTGCTACTGTGGGTGATAGTAGCAATGGTTCGCTGATGTCAGACGGTGCATCGCTGCTGTGGGTGCTAGTAGCACCCGCGTGCGTGCCACATGTCCTACAATAGCAACGGTCCTCTGATGTTATAGAGTCTGTCACTATTGTTGGTGGTAGTAGCAACGGTCCGCTGATGCAGAAGAGAGCAAGCAGCCAAAGGTTACCTGTTTCAATTGCGTAGAATTTGGACACTTCAGTACTGATTACAAAGCACCCCGACTGTGTTTCATTTGCTAGACAACTTCTCATGTTGGCAGAGACTGCCCTGACTGGAACAAATCTATAGAACCGGCTCAATATTTGGGAAGTGCAGCTCAAGGTTTAGGTTTTTTCCATGTAGATGTGCAAGAGGAGGAGAACAAAAGTGGATACCTGAAATTCTTAGACAATTGTGCAATGTTGATAGTGGAAGAAGGCTTCATAGAGAAAGATGAGATAGTAGCTAACCTGCAGATGATCTTTGATAAGAACTGCCATTGGCAGCTGAGAGAGTTGGAGGAGTTCAAGTACCTTGTCAGATTCCCACCACATAAGCAGATTGCCGACACAATCATCTCGGATACTACTTACTTTAAACTGAAGAAAGAAGGTGTCCTGGTGTCACTTAAGGCCTGTAATGGGGACATCGAACCTTATGATGTGCTAGAAGAAGTTTGGGTGCAGATCAGAGGTGTCCCCCCCCCCCCCAAGTGGAGTAAATGGAGGACTTTCAGGCAGCTAGTTTCTTCTCTTGGGAAAATGGTAGAAATTGACTGGAGTTCCCTGTTCTCGAGTTTTTTAGTATGGTCATAGTGAAAGTTGTTTGTAAAGACTCCTCTAAAATCCCTAAGAAAAGACTCTTTGAGATGTTGAACAGTCTGTATGTGATACACTTCAAGGTAGAAGGTAGAGTGGAAGCTGCCCTGGATGAAGATGATGATGGTGGTGATAATGAGGACCCTAATCTAGGTGATGACAATGGGATGGAAGAGTTCCACCATGATCCCCTACCTGATTCTGATGCATCAAAACGCAAAGAACAGGGGGAGCCTTCTGCTGGAGGGAAGCTCAGTCAGTATGAAAATTCTAGCAACAAAGATTCTAGAACCAAG
Organism: Sporobolus alterniflorus; assembly: GCA_008808055.3. Taxonomy (NCBI): domain Eukaryota; kingdom Viridiplantae; phylum Streptophyta; class Magnoliopsida; order Poales; family Poaceae; genus Sporobolus; species Sporobolus alterniflorus. Next base: position 9,548 of record VSTD030000729.1, read on the forward strand.
AAGGTGGCATATTGGGCAAGCCTGTTTCAAAATGATGAGGAACATTCCAAGACATGTGCTAGTGAGCTTGGCCAGTACTCTTGTGTGGAACTCTTGAGGGAAATGGAAGCAATTGAGTCTGACGCAGATGATGAAGTTCAATATATGTCTCTAGAAGATACAGAGATGGTGGACCTGCCAAAAGATTTGTGCTCAGACCTGTTAGAGAATGGAGAGAACAAGAATTTACCTGCTGATTTGTATGTCATACCAGACAGGATGGACCTTGATCATGAGAAGCAAGAGGGGATTTCTAAAAACAAGTGGGGGTTGTTCTGGTGGAGCCAAGACCCTCCAGGGTGCCTAGAGATGGAAGAACTATCATGGAAAAAGCTCAGGATAGGAAAAAGAAGACTAACCTGGAAAACACCAAAGGTATTGATAAATCTCTCAACCCTTTCTCTATCTTAACTACTATTGAAATTCTTGAGATAGCTGAGTGTGTTGATATTAGTCTAGGAAAGGATCAATCTGATGAGAATGAGACTTTACTTGCAATGTTAGATAAGGAGAAGGACATAGATACAACTTTTGATAAAGCATGCCAGATGTGTCAGGATTTATCGATGGGTAGTGAAACCAATGATGCTAGGTTGGCTGGGTCAGGAGATGATGCTCCATGTACCCCTGTAGAAAATATTATAACTTCACAGGATAGGGATCTCAGTGAGGTTGCAGGTCAGTGGACCTTGGTGTGTAATAGGAGGAAAACAAAAAAAAGTAACAACATGAGAGGTGTTTTCTGGAATATTAGAGGCATTAACCAGCCTGGTAGAAAGCTAAGTTTAGAACAGTTAATCAAATCGGATTAGGAGTTTTGGAGACTAAAAAGAATCCTTTACCCTTAGCTTTCTGAAAAACCTATCTAATCCTGCAGTTTTTAGTTGGAACTACCTCCCTGCTATTAGGACAGCATGAGGCATTTTGTTAGGAACTAAGGATGATGTGTTGAGAATTAACAATTTTTGCACTCATATCCATTCTGTTTCCTGCATAGTTCATGATATACCCAAAAATTTCAGTTTGAAATTAGTCGTGGTATATGGCCCTGCATATGAGGAGAAGAAAGTGGAGTTCATTGATGAGCTCCACTCTCTCATGGCAGGTTGGCAATGACCTATTATGTTTGGGGAGACTTCAACTTCTGTAGGGTAGCTTCAGATAAGAGTAACTATAGAATTAATCAGAGATGCAGATTGTTTCAATGACTAGATAAATAGATGGGGTCTGATTGAATTAGACCCATCAAATAGGAAATTTACATGGACTAACAACCAAAGAGATCCAATTATGGCTAAATTTGATAGAATTTTTATATCTACTAGTCGGGAATCTGCTTTTCGTCTAGTGAGAGTATCAGCTCTTCTCAAAGATATTAGTGACCACAACCCAGTTCTAGTGGACTCCGGCTGTAATTTCTCTTATGGTAAAAAGAAATTTAGATTTGAAAAGTGGTGGTTATAGAGATTTGATTTTAAGGATGTAGTCTTGAAAGCATGGAACACTCCCTGTAGAGAGAGTAACCCTATGAATATATGGCAGTTTAAGGTGAGAACACTTTGAGGTTGGTGAGAGGTTGGGCTGATAATGTAATAGCTGAATTGAACAAACATAAAAAAGAGATAACTGCAGAATATAATTTATTAGATGCAGAGGCAGAAGATAGGATTCTTGGGGAGGAGGAAAAGAACAGAATGAAAATTCTGGCTAGGGAGCTAGAACAGATCTAGGCAGTAGAAGAGATTAGGGCAAAGCAACAGGCTAGGGATAGAGACATCTTGGAGGGGCATAGAAATACAACATATTTTTGTGTTGTAGCTAATCATAGAGGTAGGAAGAAAAGGATTGAAACACTTAATGGCCCAGATGGCCCTGTACATGATACACCTGCTATATTGAAAGTAGCTGCTGAATACTACAAGGACTTATTTAGATGGGAAGGCAGAGGATCATCTAGTTTGGGAAATAATTTCTGGGCACCAGAGGAGTTAGTCTCCCCTGCTGAGGTTATGGAACTGGAAACACCTTTCCTAGAGGATGAAGTAAAGGCAGCAGTGTTTAATAGTTATGCAGAGGGAGCTCCTGGGCCTGATGGCCTCTCCTTATTTTACCAGAAATTTTGGGGCATTATTAAAAATGACTTAATGAAACTTGTACATGAGTTTCAGGAGGGTAGATTAGATTTGTTTAGAATCAATTTTGCTACTTTAACTTTGATCCCTAAGGTAGAACAAGCTGTTGAGATGAAGAATTTTAGACCAATTAGCCTCTTGAATTGTAGCTTTAAGATTTTTGGGAGACTTCTCGCTAGTAGATTAGAGAAAGTCTGTGAAAGATTAGTGGCACCTGAGCAACGTGCTTTTATCCAAGGTAGATACATTTTAGAGTGTAGTAGTAGCACATGAGATTGTGCATAATCTACACAGAAATAAGGAACCTGGTGTGATTATCAAACTTGATTATGAAAAAGCTTATGATGGAGTTAATCTTGATTTTCTCTTTGAAATTCTTGGAACAAGAGGCTTTGGTGATAAATAGATAGATTGGGTTAAGAAAATAGTTCTGGGGGGCTCTATTAGTATCATGGTTAATGGTGAAGAAAGCAATTCGTTTAAAACAGGGAAATGATTGAGGCAGGGCGACCCCTTGTCCCCACTACTCTTTAACCTGGTTGGAGATGTTTTATCAAAAATGCTAATGAAGGCTGCTAGGAGGGGTTTGATCAAGGGGCTGATGGAAAATTTTAGACCTGCTGGCCCTTCAATATGCAGATGACACTCTGCTATTTTCTTCCTGTGATGGGAATGGACTTAGGAAGTTGAAATTGGTCTTGGGTTTGTTTGAGAGAATTTCTGGGATGAGAATAAACTTTAGTAAGAGCGAATGTATCCCTATGAATGTAACAAGAGAGGAGATACATGAGATATCTCATGTTCTCAAATGCCCTGTGGGGTCTTTGCCTTTCAAATACTTGGGGGTGCCAATTCATTTTGAGAAATTGAAAAGGGAGGAGTTGCAACCCGTAGTAGACAAATTGATTTACCTGCAGTATGGAAATTAATGATACCTCCTAGAGTACATTTCTTTTTATGGCTACTCTCAAAGAATAAGATATTAACTTGAGATAACCTGAAAAAGAGGAGATTTGGAGGATACTTCATGTGCCTTTTGTACTGACAAAGAATCAGTACATCACTTGTTTTTCGAGTGTGTTGTAGCTAAGAGGGCTTGGAAAGTGATTTCCTAGATTCTGGGAGTAGAGACTGGAGCTGACTACGAATCAGTGGCCAGAATGTGACTTTGCAACAAGAAATTTGGGGTTATTAATATTGTAACTTCGGCCGTTTGCTGGAGCTTGTGGAAGCTTAGAAATTCAACGATCTTTCAGGAGGTGACCTGGATGGGGATGAAACTGCTGTGGCAGAAAGTTGTGCCCATGCTACGCTGCTGGAGGATCCTAGTACCGCTGGCATTGGCGCATGGTTACGAAGATGCTACCACCAAGCTGGAGAGGGTGATGGCGATGCCGGAAAGAATCGAAGCATGACCCTGATGAGGTGAGATTGAAGAGATACTTGGCCTGGGCAGCTCAGGAGAACAAAAGAGCGAAGCTGGTTATGTCCAAGCAGTGAAGCGCGCGAATCCTGCTGTTGTCTTGTTTCAGTCGTGTAGCTATGTTTCTCTGAACCCTGGATGATGTAATAAGTGAGATGAGAGGTGAACTGAGTATGAGTCTTGGGTGCACTTAACTGTAAAACTTGTTTATTGGCCTTTTGCAATGCAAGTGGGGCCGGGACGCTGGTCCTTGAACTTTAAAAAAAAAACGGAGATCCTCCCTCGCATGCTGCTACCGTCGCGTCGCGTGCGTTGCCGGGGGAGCTCCTGCCGGTTGCCGCAGGCGCGCTCTCGCTTGCTTTGCCGGGGACGTCCGGTCCGGACGTGAAACCTCACCCGGCGTGGTGTGGTTGGGGTCGTTGAGTGAGGCACGGCCCGCGCGTGTCGGGTGGGTGAGGATTTTCACCGTGCGCGCGAGGGGTGGGCGAAGACGCGCGCCGGAGCGGTTCGGTGCGGCGCGGGGTGTGCACGTTGACGTTGCCGTGGCTCGAGGCGACGGGACCCGATCGCTTCAACAGTGGCAGCGGTCGTGGTCCGTCCGGTCGCGTTTGCCTCGGTTTTGCGGGATTTGGTCTCTCACTCTCGTGCTAGGATCTTTGTTGTTCCACGGACGGTTGAGACCAGACGGCTGAAGCCAACCGTACGTTTGACACTGTTGAACTCTGGACTGTCGCACGCAGATATTTATTCCACCAAAGGCATGCTTAACGGATGTTTTTTTCCCCAGTGCAAATGGCAGCGCTCTTATCTGTTCTTCTCTCTCTCTCCGGATGAAAAAGACGGGTACGAGTTGTGAGCAGAGGAACTGAGGAAGCAACAAAGGTCTACTGCTTGCGGTTAGGGGGTCACTTTAGGCCGACCACGCTGCCAAAATGAAACCATATTTATGCCCAAGAATTCAATGCCCGTTCGTTCTTGATCCCAATCCGTGGACACGATCAGCTCACACGTCACAGCTGGCCCGTGTCCTGGACGAGCAACTGTTCGCAACCAAACCTACACAAATTAGTATCACCACCACTCGTACCAGAAAGATTAACGAATGCTACTAGCGACTCGAGAGGAGTACTAACAGCAAGGAAAGATCTATCCGGGCAGAGTGGTTGAGTGAAAAACGATTCGTGGGCTGGTTTGACCTCATTCTTCTCCGTTCAGATAAGGTGTAGATATCCTGACACTTGATTTTGACACTTCAACGAATATGAGTTACACAAGAAAGGCGCAGTGCGGTGAAATTGCGTGGACGGCAGTGGAAAGGAATATCCAAATCGTCGAGCACTGCCAGCCCTTATGAGTGGACAATCATGCCGCATCCCTACTGGACTACTAGTTTTGATTGGATCAGCGTTTTCTTCCGCGACATCTCTTTCGACAAAAAAGTTTACTTGCAGTAAAAGTTGAAGCAATCGTGACAGGATATCGGATTCCATTGATTAACCACAATCGAAACCAAGAAAACACAATCATTTGTGCTGCTATCGCACCATGCCTTCAATTTCTTTCTCCTTTTGCTATTTTACGAGTGTATGAAAACGATTTCCCCAGGTTTTCATTTATTCAGGGAAAATATTGTAATGAAAACTATGTTCTTTTATTTTGGAATTGACAG
>VSTD030000730.1:0-14809 GCA_008808055.3 Sporobolus alterniflorus
GTCTAATGTAAGTGCTTTCCTATAGCAGGATGATACAATTTGAGTGGAGTGCTCCTAGTCAAGGCATGTTGAAATCATTTAAGTCGTTATTCTCAAAGGAGTTATGATCAAACATATAGAATACATTAGTTTTGTGATCACAATTATTGTTTATTAATTGTTGTTTATATGTACTAAAATGTATTGTGACACATGATATGACTATATGCTTATTCTACTTCAGAATGGAAGGAATTTATATTTTTAATGATGCAATCATGGTTTAGCAACCAAATATTCAATTTGTTTGTGACATCATATCACCATTAAATATTTTTTTGTTGCAACTTAAATTATGGCAACGAAACTTTTGCTATCACAAAATAATTGTGCGTCATAACGATATAATATATGCAGCAATAGTACATACTACCATGAAACAATTTATGAGGCAATTGAATCTTTTGCCACGAAATAATTTATGTGGCAATTGCGCCTATTACCACGCAATGTTGTTCGTGGGAATATGGCTGGTTGCCATGAACGTCTATGTGTGGAAATAACTTCTACTGCCATGAAATAATTTATGTCCCAATAGAGATTACTACCACAAAATAATGTATGTGGTAATATAACCTATTGCATCAGAATAGTCGGCGTGGTAATATATCCATATTGCTACAACATGTGTTAGATGCATATACATCCTAATGCAATACCCAATTACGTGGCAATAAATACTATTGCCTCGATATTGGTTGTTGTCACTATTATCGATCGCAATGTTTCATTACGTAGCGATAACCATAATTATTGCAACAACATAAAAAACCATTGTAGAGTGCTATTGCTACGCTATAAATTGCAACCACTTTTAACAAAAGTCACATTGTTGCTATTGGAATGTATTGCAACAAATATGGCTTTATTGCAACCATATTTCACCGTGGCAATAGACCATCGAGTCTAACATCCCCCTCCTCTTGTGTGGTAGCACTGAAATCACACTTCATGTACTCTGTTTTAGACGTACTAAGCCTAAAACCTTTTTCCTCCAAAGTTCATCTCCACAACTCCAACTTCTGGTCAACCCCTGTCCTACTCTTATCCACTAAAGACACATCATCTGCAAAGAGCATACACCAAGGGACACCACCTTGTATGTCTCTTGTGACCTCACCCATCACCAAAGCAAATAGATAAGGGCTTAGAGCCGAACCATAATGCGGTCCTATATTAATTGGAAATTCATTAGTGTCTCTATCACTTATTCAAACACTTGTCACAACATTATTGTACATATCCTTAATGAGGGTCATGTACTTTGTTGAAACTTTGTGCTTCTGCAAAGCCCACCACATGACATTCTTAGGCACTTTATCATAGGCCTTCTCCAGGTCAATAAAGACCATATGTAGGTCTTTCTTTTGCTCCCTACATCTCTCCATAAGTTGCCTTATCAAGAAAATTGCCTCCATAGTCAAACTCCATGACATAAAACCAAATTGGTTTTCGGTGACATTGGTAATTGTTGATTACAAAATTTGGCAAATCTGGGAAAAGCAGACCATCTGGTTTCCTATTCTGGAGTGCCTGGTTTTGGTAGGTTCAGGGGAGAATCAAGGGTAGGAGCTAAATTCAAAGATTTGAAGATTCAAGGCATTTTGAGGCATGGAAAGTGACTAAGAAACTTCAAGGAACCAGGAGGGAAGAAGTCCAAGACAAATGCAGAAGGCCACAAAAATTGGACTGCCAGTTTTGGATACTGGAGTATCCGATTTTCCCACAACAGATGGAGTCCGAGTAGGGTCTGAGATTTAGTTTGTTTAGGAAAGATTTGGTCATATCTGACTCAAAGTGTTATGTCCTGATGACTACATAAGTATAGGTCACGACCGATTGTAATCTAATGCCAACACAATTAATCAAATTTATACTTTTCATACTTTTGCGTTAGTTTTCTTTTCTTCTCATTTTTTACTTCATTTAGATCTCTTAGCCGCCGCCACAACTTCTTAAGTTGTCGTGGATCTTATTCCTCCCCTTGGTTAGACGCCACTTGGCTGGGAGAAGGACACTCTCACCAGAGCCGATGGTGCCCCTGACTGTCACCGGAACTGACAAAACCAGACTGTCTGATTTGCCAGAACTATCCGGTTTGCCCTGTTTCAAGCAGGAGCTTCCAGCTCTTGTTCATTTCATGTGCAAACACATTTTTGTGACTCCACTAGGGAATCGACTACTTCAAGGACGTCAATCATGAAGGGTGGAAACTCCGGCACCAACGGATCCGACCTCGACAAGAACAACATCCTTAAGCCTACCTTCGACACCTTCATGGAGGAGGGTTGCAAGGCATTCAAAGCTTAACACGCTAATTTCAAAGAGCTCTTCCTCTCGCGTTGTGAAGTGACACAACATGGGACTATTCTCCAGGATACTACACAGATCGTCTTCAACAAGCCTGAGGTAACACTCGAGGTACGACCTGACCCATCACCCTCCCACAATGATATTCAATCTATGATCAATTCTGCATTAGAGAGGCAAGCAAAGAATACCGATGAACTACTGCGTAGGTTTATATAAGAGCGGGATGGGAAAAAACATGGTTCTACTACTGCTAATCCTTCTTCTTCTTCATACGCGGTTAGTTTTACTCAAACCAATCCACATACAAGTGGTACATCGGCGGACGGCACTACAATGCCAAACCCCTCTGCCTAGCCGGTGAACCACTTCCACAGCCGAACTACCATCGAGGGTTCGTCTCCTACTTTTGGGAGGTCGCAACAAACTATGACCAACTTATTTGGGCAAGGGTATATGTGAACCACACCTAGTTTTTCTATGCCAAACTTTACCTCGGCCCCATACACCCCTAGGGGCAATGGCCAAGCATACACTGACCCCATCCCATTACCCGGTAGTTCATTAGGCTTTTTACCCAACCACGCCTACCAAAACGTGCTGCGGTTTAATGCCTACAGCTAACTGGAAGCCGATGGCTTTGGTTACGAGACCCTACCGCAATTTCTTTTTAGGCCACAGCTGATTGACATGATGCCCACTCAAGCCACGGCTGAGCCTGGCATGGATCTTAATAACTTAACCAATTAATTGGCTACCATCTTGCGTGAGTCCTTCGGCATAGAACCTAAAGGTTGAGGATGCGTCTACCAAAAACCGTACCTAGATTACTATGACCAACTCCCCTACCCTAGAGGCTATAGAGTCCTTAAGTTTTCTAAGTTTAGTGAGGAGGATGGTAAGACCACATTAGAGCATGTTGGCCAATTTATTTTATAATGTGGTGAAGCTAGTGCTAACAACACGTTAAAATTGAGAATGTTTCCTTTGTCTTTGTCTGGCACTGCTTTTACATGGTTTACTTGTCTTACTCCTAATTCTATATTTACTTGGGCTCAATTAGAACAAAAATTTCATGAATACTTTTATTCTGGTGACACTGAGCTTAGATTATCCCATCTTACCACCATTAAACAAAAGCATAATAAACCTACCATTGATTACATTAGGAGGGTTACGGATACTAGAAATTGGTGTTTTAATTTAAATATTTCTGATAAAGATCTTACTGATTTGGCTTATTCAGGATTAGCACCGCACCTAAAAGAGAAATTAGAGAGACATGTCTTTTCTAGGAGTAGTGAAAAGCTTAGGAATGAGCGTCACGTTAACATGGTTGAGTATAGTAGCGAGTCCTCAGATGATGAAGAGGCCGACATGTGTGTAGCCGAGTGGAGTTGGGGGTCTGAATCTAAGCCATTTGTGTGCTCTAGCTTAAAGCCAACTTCTAAAAGTCGACAATATGAAATGCGCTACACTTTTGACGTCACTAAGTGTGATAGGATCTTTGATTACTTGCTGTAGGAAAAATAAATTAAATTGCCAAGTAATCATATCATACCATCGTCGAAACAGCTCAAAAAGCATGCTTATTGTATATGGCATAATTCTTATTCTCATGCTACTATTGATTGCAATGTTTTCCATTGATAGGTTCAATCAGCCATAAACAAAGGACAATTGAAATTTGCAGAAAGTCCCCAAATTAAGCTCGACAAGGACTCATTCCCGGTGAACATAAACATGGTCGAGCTTGATGGCAAGAAGGTCCTGGTTCGGCCATCTCATGATGAGTTGACCAACAGCGAGGAGGTCATCATAGGAGAAGAACAGCCACCGAGGATGATCAAGTCAAAAAGTCCAAAAGATGGCCAATGGTAGAAAAATGAGGGGAGCAAGCCATAGCGATGCCTAGAGGCCACCTTCGACATCCTCATGACCAAGTGCAAGGAAGGCAGGGCCGGCGTTAGGGGTTACAAAAATTGGACTATCCGAAATACCAAACTAGATAGTTTAGTTTCCCTGAGTCAGGTCAGCACCTCTATAGCTGGTAGTTCATCTGGTAAACGATCTCAGACTCTGCCATAATAAATTTCAGAAGGTCAGGATTATTGTCAACAAGATTATCATTTGGCGTCTTACTTTCTAGTCAGGCCACCAATGTCTAGACCATGGGGACACTGCCGATGCACATCCACCTGGGATGGTCAGGATCTACTGAGGGTTTTGGCCATAGAGGCTACTATGCAGGAGACGACCGTTTTGCATACGTCAACCACCAGCAGGACAGGAGTGCATCAGGAAAGGAAAACCAGACAGCTTGAAATGCCAAACTGGACCATCTAGTTTCCCCGAAGGAAGCAATAGCTCCTGGTCAGCATCACGAGCAAGGAAAGTCAAAGAACAGATCTTCTACTGATGAACTAGGAAGCAGTCAAGGGAGGACAGGGCCGAGGAGCGAGACTTCAGCCAATGACGAAGCAAAGTTCGATGCAGAGTAGAGTCTAGAGGAGCTGGCAATGAAACAGGACAGGGTCCTAGAAGCGAAGGCACAGACCAAGATAGAAGCTGAGACCACTTCGTGGTAGCTGCCAAACCGGACAGTCTGGTTTCCTAAACCGGACCATCCACTTTCTCTGAATTCAGGACAGAAGAAAGCTTTGAGGACCACCAATACTGAGATGACTCCAACACCTCATTGGTGCCCTCCAGGACTCATGCCTAGCCAAAGGAGGAGAATCCAACGAATGATAGCGCAGAAGATGAGGGAAGAAGCGTCTGAGAAGGACAAAGACAAGCACTTCAACACCATCCAGCCGGTGATCCCAATGAAGCAAGAGCGGAGGGTGAAGGAGAAGGCCATCATCCCTACACCCACGACCTCTAATGACAACATAGACCTGTTGGATGTCGACGAGTCTCCGTTGATCAAGGACGGGTGTTCGCCATCGACTGGCATGGACATCAACATGGTGTTCACATTGTCGGTAGAGTTCAGGGGTGCCAAGGAGGAGGTTGCTCAGATGTGTCTCGGCCTCAAAGAGGTCATGTTTGAGATGCCTGAAGCATCAAGCCAGCACCTCAAGCCGTTGTACATTCGGGTCACATCGACGGGTGATCGATCTCTAGGATGCTCATCGACGGTGGCACTGCCATCAACCTAATGCTGTACTTCATCTTCAAGAAGCTTGGAAGGGAGGATGATGAGCTTGTGAATACCAACCTCATGCTTAACGGCGTGGGGGGCGGGCAACCCGATGGAAGCCTGGGGTGTTGTCTCCATGGAGCTCAGCATAGGGAGCAAGTTGCTCACTACCGCATTCTTTGTTGTCGAGGTGCAAGGTAACTATAGTGTCATTCTTGGTCTCTATTGGATTCACGCTAATCATTGCATTCCTTCTACTTTGCTTCAATTCTTAATCCAGTGGATCGATGATGAGATTGAGGTGGTGCACGCGGATGCGTGGGCTTACATTGCTCTAGCTGATGCCACAGCCGACTGGTAGCATGGGAGTGCCCAGTGCTTGTCGGGGAAAGATCATACATGCTACGACTTTCTTAGCGTCTCCAAGGAAGGATTTGTGCTCATGTCTGTAAAGCCGGCTTCTGAAGCTCAACTCGGCAATGTAGTGTTCAAATGAGTACACAGAAGAATGTATAGTGGTTACAACATCACACAGAACAATATCGGTCTACTACGAACGATATGTGCGAGGCCATAGAGGATTTTGATGAAGTAGAAAAATTGGGACAAGGTTTCTTGTCGGCAGACCCATTAGAAGAGATGGACATAGGAGATGGGATCACACCTAGGCCAACATTTGTAAACAATAATATATCTTTAGAGCACAAGGATGTTATAATAAGGCTGCTTAAGGATTATGTCGATTATTGTGCCTAGAATTATCACGAGATGCCCGGACTTAGTTGAGAGTTAGTAGAACATCGACTCCTTATTAAATCTGGTTTCAGGCCTTACAAGCAGTCCGCTAGAAGGTTTAATCCGATTATACACAATCGAGTTAAGGAGGAGGTTGAACGACTACTCGACGTAGGATTCATTCGACATGTCCGATACGTGGAGTGGGTTTCCAACAACATACCCGTGGAAAAGAAGAACACCAGCAAAATTCAGGTATGTATAGATTTTCGCAATTTAAATAAAGCAACTCCTAAAGATGAATATCATATGCCTATAGCCAATATGCATATTAATAATTCTTCTGGACATCGAGTAATTAGCTTTTTAGATGGTAATGCTGGTTATAATAAAATTTTTATGGCCAAAGAGGATATGTCCAATACGACTTTTCGTTGTCTTGGTTTTATCAGTTTATTTGAATGTGTGGTTATGACTTTTGGTTTAAAAAATGCCGGTGTGATGTATCAAAGGGCCATGAATTTAATCTGTCATGACTTGCTAGGAATCATATTAGAAATTTATATTGATGATGTCGTAGTTAAATCTAATAGCATGGATAATCATTTGGCCAATTTACGCTTATCCCTTGAAAGAATGTGTCAGTAGGGGTTAAAAATGAATCTGCTAAAATGTGCATTCGGTGTGTTAGCTGGTAAGTTCTTAGGATTTATTATTCATAATCATGGTATAGAGATCGATCCTACAAAGATAGAGTCTATCAATAGAGTGCAGCTGCCATAATGTAAGAACAACATGCAAAAGTTACTAGGAAAGTTTAATTATTAAAGGCAGTTTATTTTAACTTGTCGGGAAAAATTAGTGCATTTGCTCCTATACTCCGCTAAAGAATGAAGTCGAGTTCACTTGGGGGCAGAGCAGCAACATTGTCATACCCTCGTTTTGAAAAGATGAAACTGAAGCCTCTATACGTGTGCCCAGGATGTTCAAATCACGCGTATAGCAACAATATGATGAACAGATACAATATCTCATTTAAATTACAAACTAAGATCTTTACAAAATGACCATTGGATCAGAAAGAAAGATTACACAGTAAAGCAACAGCAAAAATCTAAGCATGGATGGATCTTCCACAGGCACAAACAGAGGAGAGGCATGCCCAGTCTTCATCTTCTGACTCCTACTGGTACCCTTGATTTTGACGCCAACATTTGGTTTAATCGAAAGCAAATATAGATGGAAGTTTAAGTAGACTTATGGTGGCTACTCAACAACTGGGGGAAAATATGACATGAAGGCTATTTACTACGGATGGTTAGACTTAGGTTTGACTCACAGAAAGAAGTGGTTAAGACTTATACCTTAATGCTCATATTTACTTGGTGAATATCCAGCTCCAGCTGGATACCACGACAAAGAACATCCAGCTCCAAGTGGACAACGTAACAATGGACATCCAGCTCCAACTGGATAACACTCCTAAGAACATCTAGCTCCAACTGGACAACATGACAACGAGTCTCCAGCTCCAACTGGATAACTCCCCAAAGAATCTCTAGCTCCAACTAGCCAGTTCGACCAGGATATTCTAGCTCCAATTGGAAATCGTAACAACCGAACTATTTCCAAACCAACCCACATCCCGACTAATCATGTGAGGAACAATGCAGCTCTTAACCGTTAGCACGGTTGTTATAATAGTTTTACACTCTCAAAGGTTGTACGCATTACCCATGAGTAGTGATTTCGTCACCTGTCGGTGACTAAAAAATCTCCATTTTGCCATGTATACACTTCCTATGGTGTATGGCCAAGAGATCACTACAAAGCATTTCAGTGGCTTCCTCCAGCTTGTAACGTACTGACTGAAGTTTCACTGGAGGTGGTGGCTACAACCAAACCACCAAGGGCCCCTCTTGTGCCCTATGGGTGTTGGCTACAACCAAATCCAGGCATCTCAAACCAGGCGGATCGAGCACCAACACAATCTGCACCACCGATTGGTACGCCAGGACTAGTCTGTATGACATACTGAGCCAGGCCGTACCCATATAGGCTTCATGGTTGTACTATTTTTATGGGTGGTCGCTCCATGAACCAATCCTTAGATTTGGGTATGATAACAAACCAGGGACTGCCAGCTACAACCAGACACAGTTCCCATTTCTATCACCCAAATCCTAATCTCTACCAAATCCTCGTCCCTAGGATTCTCACAACTCTCAAGAATAAATCAACTGGGTGACAGCAGATAACATAATCTACCCAAACCCAGACCAATTCATGCAAGGCTAAGCAATACTACCCTTGATATCGACTACCCAAGAACTATTCTAAGGCTTCAAGGAAGGATAAGACAATTCTAGTCACCTGATTCGGAGTTACTGTTGAGAAGATATGGATGCAACAAGTTTGGAGGGTGAAATATGAATTTGGAGAGATTCTAGGGGTATATTTGGAAATATAGAATGTTGGAAGGGCTTATGTGTGAAAACACAGGGGCGTAGATGCAAAGTGGTGGCTGGATTCTACTTTTCATTCAAAACTAGGACTGGAACAAAAAATATGTGGAGCACCGGGGTTCTATGCAAAAGCAGTGGGATTTTCAAGGAAATAAAGAATTATTTTCGTATTGAAAATATGGTGTACTGAAGCCATGGCCCTGTGGACCACAATGGCCTTCGGTCCATGGTGAACCGAGGACAGGGGCACGGCAGTGGCTCACCAGAGCACCGGCTCACGAATGATTCAAGCCATGGTAGGTCACCGTGAATGAAGAGAAAGGAGAGGGGAACGCGACGATGCCAATGGAATGCTCACTGGAACACGGAAGGTGGCGATGCAATGGCACATTAGAGGCGAAGCCTCAGCTCCAAATGGCAACGGCACGATTTCTGGTGCGAGCGAAACCCAAAAAGCGGCGGAGTGCTGCGAGGATGCTGGTGCCTTTCTTTTATGCCCGGCGGTGAGGTGAGGGGTCGGGGGGGGGTGTTCAATGCCGGTGGTGAAGTGCTCATTTAATCTCGTCAGTTTTTAGGGAGGGGAACAGAGGTGTCGACGTCGTTTAATGGAGGGGATGGTGGCAACCCTTGGTGCAGCACGATGACGGCTGAGGTGCTTCAATACGCCTGCGCATGCCGGAGAATGGCGGTAGCGGCAGCTAGCTACTTCGGGGAAGCTAGGCCTCTTGGGCCAAGTGTTGCTGGGCCACGATGGGCCAATAGGTCTTATGAGTTGCTAAGGATTTTATTAAATAAAATGGCTGGGCTGCTCGATTCGGGCCAAAAGCTAGAATAAATAGAAACAAAATTTTGAAATTTTGAGCTGCTTGATGTAGGTTTGATTCAACCATGAAAATTTGAATTTCCAATAAAAGTTTTGGACTTTCTTAAAAATAAAAATTTGAACATCAATTCAAAGATATAAATCAAAAAAATTTGATCTCAAGTATGGAATATTTTCGAAGTACAATTTGGAAATTGATTTGAAAACTCAAATCAAGGATTTTTGAAACAAGGTTTTTGAAATGCCAAGAAAGGTTTAAATCTTTGAATGATTTTGGGAGAATTCAAAATAAATAATTTGTTTGCAAATATTCATAATCAAAATGAACGAATTTTGAACACCAAATACATCTTTTGACCTTATAAACTCATTTTTAATTAAAGATAAATTCAAATAAAATCACTTTAAATGAAAATAAATGAAATCCTTTGAAAATTTTGGGTTTCTTTTAGAAAACGGTTGACATTCTGAAATGAAAATTTCAGGATGTGGCAAACTACCCCCCTTAAAAGGAATCTTGCCCCGAGATTTAGGGAAGATAGAGATGAGGAGTTTGCGATCGGAAGGTAAGATTTGATAGGATAGCAAAGAAATGCTTGAAGGGATAATGGAGATCACACTATATGCATCAAAGATTTTAGATAACCAAAGGTGGAATGTTGACCTAGGAATGATAGGCTCAAAGATTCTCTATAACAATCAAACACTCAAGCAAGCAAATACTTCATGTTTCCAATGCCAAAGAGATGTGGTGAAGTCCAAGGCTTCGTCTTTAGCTTTCTCATTGTGGATCAATACTTCAGTTGTCATTGCCATTGACATCACTTGTCCTTCTTGCATCCGAGCCTTCTAATCGTGCTTCTAAAGGGTTTTGTGAATCGACAATCAAACAGGATAGGTAGGCAAAGGATAAGGCTAAAGGCCATAAGGGTTTTAAAAGAATAAAAGCAATCATACAAGCACATCACAAGCAAACAATCTATTGCAACTATAGCGTATAGCTATAACTAATTTTAGGACACCTTATTATCCTAGATTAAAGGTAGGCTTGGGACAGGTGGACCTAGGTAACCATTTACATCTAATGGTTGGCCAGATCGTAAAAATATCTTTTCTTCCTTTGGCTGAGAATGAGGAAAGAAAATAGATGTCAAGGAAATGTAGGAAAGCAAGGAGAGATTAATTTGACTTTGAAAATCGGCCATTTCTAACTAGGCTTGCGTCCTGCGGTCGATATTGCTCTGATACCACTCGTCGTACCCTGATTTCGAGAAGACAAAACCGAAGCCTCTATACATGTCCCAAGATGTTCAAATCACACATATAGCAACAATATAGTGAACAGATACAATATCTTGTTTAAATTACAAACTAAGATCTTTACAAAATGACCCTTGGGTCAGAAAGAAAGATTATAGAGTAAAGCAGTAGTGGAAATCTAAGCATGGATGGAGCCTCCATTAGCACAACCCGAGAAGAGGCAGGCCTAGTGTTCATCTTCTGCCTCCTGCTGGTACCCTTGATTTCGACTCCAGCATTTGGTTCGACCTAAAGCAACTATAGAGGCAAATTTGAGTAGACTTATGGTGGCCACTCAACAATTGGGAAAAAAATATGACATGAAGGCTATATATCAAGGATGGCTAGACTCAGGTTTGACTCACAAAAAGCAGTGGTTAAGACTTATACCTTAATGCCCATATACTAGGTGAATATCCATCTCAAACTGGATACCGCGACAAAGAACATCCATCTTCAACTAGAAAACTTGACAACAGACATCCAGCTCCAACTGGATAACACTCCTAAGAACATCCATCTCCAACTGGACAACAAGACAATGAGTCTCTAGCTCCAACTGGATAACTCCCCACAGAATCTCCAGCTCCAACTGAGCGATTCAACCAGGATATTCCAGCTCCAACTGGAAATCCTAACAACCGAACTATTTCCAAACCAACCCACATCCCAACTAATCATGTGAGGGTCTATGCCACTCTTAACTATGAGCACGGTTGTTATAATAGTTTTACACTCTGTAGAGATGGTACACATTCCCCATGAGTAGTGATTTCACCACCCGTCGGCGACTAGAAAATCTCCATTTTGCCATGTATACACTTCCTATGGTGTATGGCTAAGAGATCACTACAAGGCCATTCAATGCCTTACTCTAGCTTGTAACATACCCACTGAGGTTTCACCGAAGCTGTTGGCTACAACCAAATCACCAAGGACCAATTCTTGTGCCTTATAGGTGTTGGCGACAACCAAACCCATGCATCTCCAACCAAACAGATTGAGCTCCAACACAGTGCGAACTGCCGATTGGTATGCCAAGAATAGTCTCTACCACATACTGAACCAGGTCGTACCCATATAGACTTCATGGTTGTCCTATTTTCATGGGTGATGGCTCCATGAACCAGTCCTTAGATTTGGGAATGATAACAAACTAGCAACTGTCGACTACATCCAGACACAGTTCTCATTCCTTTCACCCCAAATCTTAATCTCTATGATTCTCACAACTCTCAAGAATAAATCAACTGGTGACAACAGATAACATAATCTTCCCAAACCTAGATCAATTCATGCAAGGCTAAGCAATACTACCCTTGATCTCGACTACCCAAGAACTATTCTAAGTCTTCAAGGATGGATAAGACAATTCTAGTCAACCCTATCATTGGTGTGCATCTATTGACAAAAGCATGCAATACTATACTACAGAATAGATAGGAAAGTATATAGGTGCAATATGTTCAAGGACACTTGCCCCATTGCTTCGAAAAGAAAAGATCGGAGTCCTCATATACTTCATATTGGAATTCCTCATATACTTGATCTTGGAATCTTCATATACTTAATCTTGTGGTCTTCGTTCATTGGCTGTGGAACGAATTCTCGTAATGCTCAAACATTCAATCACACAAATGCACGATCATAGGAATTAGAATATCTTTAAGAGAAAGAGGATGTGATTCTAAGAATTTTGGCATAAGAATCACCTGATTTGAAGTTACTGTTGAAAAGATATGGATGCAAGAAGTTTGGATGGTGAAATATGAAATTGGAGAGATTCTAGGGGCATATTTGGAAATATAGAATGTTGGAAGGGCTTTTGTGTAAAAACACAGGGGTGTAGAAGTAAAGTGGTGGCTGGAATCTGCTTTCCATTCAAATGTAGGACTGAAATAGAAAATATGTGGATCTCAGGGGGTTCTATGCAAAAGCAGCAGGATTTTCCTGGAAATAAAGAATTGTTTTTGTATTGAAAATATGGTGAACTGAGTGCATGGCCCCATGGACCACAATGGCCTTCGGTCCATGGTGAACCGAGGACAGGGGCATGGCGTTGGCTCACTAGAGCACCTGCTCGTGGCCGACTCAAGCCACGGGGCTCTTCGCGGATGAGGGGAAAGGGAGAGGGGAATGCGACAATGCTAATGGGGTGCTCACTGGAGCACGGAAAGTGGTGATGCAATGGCGCATCGGCGGCAAGGCCTCGGCTCCAAATGGCGACGGTGCGAGCATGATTTCTTGTGTGAGCTAAACCCAAAAAGCGGTGGGATGGATGCGGTGGAGTGCTGCGAGGGTGCTAGTGGCTTCCTTTTATAGCTTGGCGTTGAGGTGAGGGTTCGGGGGCTCTTCAATGCCGGCGGTGAAGTGCTTGTTTTATCTCATAAGTTTTTAGGGAGGGGAATAGAGGCGTCAACATCGTTTAATGGAGGGGAAGGAGAGGAGGGGATGCCGGCAACCCTTGGTGCCGCACAGTGACGGCCGAGGTGCTTCAATGCGGTAGCACGTGCTGGAGAACGGTGGTGGTTGTGGCTGGCTGCTTCGGAGAAGGAGTGAGGGAAGCTGGGCCTATTGGGACAAGTGTTGCTGGGCCAATGGGCCAAATGAGTTGCTAGGGATTTTGTTAAATAAAATGGCTGGGCTGCTCGGTTTGGGCCAAAAGCTAGAAAGTAATAGAAATGAATTTTTGAAATTTTGAGCTGCTCAAATAGGTTTGATTCAACCATGAAAATTTGAATCTCCAATCAAAGTTTTGGACTTTCTAAAAAATAAAAATTGGAACCTCGATTCGAAGATATAAATCAAATAAATTTGAACTCAAGTATGAAATATTTTTGAAGTAGAATTTGGAAATTGATTTGAAAACTCAAATCAAGGATTTTTAAAACAAGGTTTTTGAAATGCCAATAAAGGTTTAAATCTTTGTATGATTTTGGGAGAATTCAAAATAAATAATTTGTTTGAAAATATTCATAATCCAAATGAATGAATTTTGAACACCAAATAAATCTTTTGACCTTATAAACTCATTCTAAATTAAAGATAAATTCAAATAAAATCACTTTAAATGAAAATAAATGAAATCCTTTGGAAAATTTGGGTTTCTTTTGGAAAACGGTTCACATTCTGAAATGAAAATTTCAGGATGTGACAAATGTTCTTTTGATGACATCAAAAAGTATTTGTCTTCACCGCTAGTGATGAAAGCACCTATGGCCGGGATCCTGTTTCAGCTATACATCGCTGCCGAGGATGCTATAATTAGAGTTATTTTGACGCAAGTAATGGTGGGCAAGGAACACATCATTACATACTTAAGCCAGCACCTCATCAGTGCCAAAACAAGGCATTCTTTCATTGAAAAGTTATGTCTATCCTTGTTTTATGCTTGTTCCAAATTACGTCGTTGCTTGCTATGTAGTGCTTGTGTAGTCGCGTGTCAGTTTGATGTAATTAAACATATGTTGCAGCAGCCGATTCTAAGTGGAAGAATTGGAAAATGGGCTTATGCTTTGATAGAATACGATTTGGCTTGTGAACTGTTAAAATCTATGAAAGGCCAGGTTGTAGCGGATTTCATCATTTGGCATAATATTGATCAAAACAGTGATGAATCATGCACTTTACTATCGATTTGCCCCTGGAAATAATTCTTTGATAGCTCGGCTTGTAGAGAAGGCCAAGATGAAGGAGTTGCCTTAGTTTCATCTAGAGGTGCCGTTTTTGAGACATCGGCCCGTTTAGAGTACTTTTCACCAATAATCAAGTTGAGTATGAAGCATCTTATTAGGACTACAAACTCTTAGTTCCATGGGCATGAAACATGTAGAGGCATTTCAGGATTCATTGTTAGTCGTGCAGCAAATTGCCGGCACTTTTCAATGCTTCGACAGGTCTTTAAATGCATATCTTGACAAATGCTTAGAAATTGTTACTCTTTTTGATGATTTTACTGTACAACATGTTTTTAGGGATGAGAACATAGAGATC
>VSTD030000731.1:0-14807 GCA_008808055.3 Sporobolus alterniflorus
CTCAAACCATTCCAGTCTCAAACCAGGGTATAAAAAAGCCCTAAATCTCATGAGTGGAGTCTGCCACTCGACTTGTACTGGAGTTCTATCCGCTAAGCATAGCACTACTAAGAGATTTTTCACCAGATAGGATCAAGGTGATATACAAAGGCATAATGCATTCTAGGGTTTCATTCAACTCCTATAACATAAATGCATGAGTCAATAATAACTTAAGGGCAATTATAAAGTAAAATCCCTAGAGGGGGTGATATGCCCTGTTGCTTGCCTTTGCTTAAGAGGGAAAGATGGTTAGATATCTTGTGCTTCTTGAATGTTGACCCCCATAAGCTCTTGACCTGACTCATCTTGCTCAATGTCATGACCACCTAAGTCATAATGAGATGCATGATTTAAACAACGATGGAAAGCACCTTACTACTTTGACTCAAGCACTTAGCGGGATTGAAAGGTCAAGGTTTACAATCATCAATGACATGGCTCAAGCGAGGTTCTAGGGTTTGGTCAATTTTAGCACCACTCATGACTAAGGCTGAAGTGATCTAAGGCCCTAAGAGTACTATGAGTTCATGTTGAAACCTTGTTAAGTTCATAAAAGAAAACCTTCATTACTTAAGGTTATTACTTAAACAAGGTCAAAAAATGGAAATACCATTATCATAACTCATGAGCAGGGGTTCTAATAAGGTTTATAAGATTGGAGAGCTTAGAAATTTTTTTCGTTAAATTCCCATGAATTTTTGAGGTATGGATAATTAATTATGAATTAATAACTAATTATCATGGATTAGCAATTAAATCTGCAATTAACAATTAAATAAAATTATTTTTTAATTTTTTTAGAGATTGAGTTTGAATTCAAAATATGGAATTAAATTTATAATTTTATCGAATTTATTTGAATCTTTACAAATTTCTAAAGGTTTGAATCCTATTAGAATCGTTCAAATTAAATCGAATGGTAAATGGAAAATGGTACTGTGTATTTGGGCCGAATCTTAGCTGGCCCAACCAAATGGGCCGGCCTTCTCTGGCGTGAGGCCCAGAATGAGGTAGGGGATCACTGGGGCCATGGTGGCGCTGGTGGCAGCCCACCATCTATGGCTTACCGCTGGCGAAGGCGGGACCGGAGCGGCGCCTAGAGCACACCAGCAGGGTAGGTAAATCATTTTGGGCTTTAGAGCAGAGGAAAACTCCCCGGAGATGGTGCTCCAAGGTGATGGATGGTCGGCCAAAGGGGAACGGCAGTGAGAGGCTGGAAAAGAACTCATCCACGGTGAGGGAGAGGTCGAAGAGGTGCCCCGGGGTGCGGTGGTACTCAGGGAATCAGAGACGAGGCCAGAGGGCGGCCAGAGCGGTCCATCCACGGTGGAGCATCCGGCGGCAGGAGAAGAACTCAGCAATGGCACTTGGGGTAGAGTCTTGGCAGGTGGTCACTCGGGTCGAGGCATGGGGATGCAGCCGTGACTTCGGGCCGCTCGAGGCGCGGAGCAGTGAGAGCGGGAGAGTGAAGAGGAGAAAGCAAATGTGTTGTTTGCTTTGATGCTAGAGGCGGAGCAGCAGATAAGGATGGTGCTGAAACCAGCGGCGGCAACAACGGTCTCGGCCTGGCGGGACGTAGCTCCGTCAGGCGTGGTCGGAACGGTGACAGCCGTGGTCGGCTTCGGAGAGAGTTGGACATGCGCGTGGTCACCTTCATGAGGATGAGAAATTGGCTAGTGGGCCGGTTGAAGCCGGGACCTCTGCCCGATAAGAGCCGGCAAGGCTGCACTATTCCTCTTGGTCGGGCCCAGTTAACAGATCGATTGCCTTTCTAAATTGATTCACCCATTCAAATTTATAAAATACAAATCCCAACCTTCCTAAAGTCAAAAAATCTCCAAAGTTTGCACGCTGGAAGATAAGTTCAAATGGAATAAATGTCCTCTTTGGACGATGCTCAAATCCCCAATAGAATTTGAATTAAAAATACAGAAGAAAATCCAATTTAAATCTTGTTTGAATTTTAAAGGGGTTCAAACCTTTGGGAAAAAAATCTCATCAATTCACCAAAAATCTTTCTTGACATGGTCTTCAATAATGTGAATTTAGTTTGTCTCACTTGTATTTCAAGATTTGAAGTTCCTTTAAAAGTGTCAAATAGGACTTAAAAGAAAAATCCAAAAAGGGACCAAAATTGAATTTGAATCACTTGAGTAAGATTTCTAATGTTCAACCAATGTCAGAACACTATAAGGTACTGTAGAAATACCAAAAAAATGTAGAGGTACAATAGATGTACTGTAGCTGCTATAGTAACACCAGGGGTGTAACAACCTTTCGCATTCAAGAAATCTATTACAATTTTATACATTTACTCGATATGTTGGCACATGAAATCGGTGTTATATGAGTGCCAACACATCCGCCAAGCTTGAACTTTTGCCCATCCTCGAGCAAAGCCAGACCTGAAGCGATGCAAGGAATTTGAGACAACACAAGTGTAGACCTATGCTCAGACTTACCAGACGAATTAATGCGGTCGTACCTTATGGTCCCTACTTACCTGATGGAGCTTTTGTGGAATTTTTCACCTTGTCTTAAACAGTTGAAAGGTGGAACCTTTCATCCATGTCTGACCTACTTAGCCTCTTTTTGAAATCAATCAGAGAGAATATGGTAACAATGATGATATGGTTCCTCAATCTTAGGCACACTTTTTGGTGTGTGTTTCCTCACCTCGGCTCAATAGATATTCTTTTTTCATCCTACCCTCTAAACATTAAATATGTCGAGCTCATGGGTAAAGAGAAATGATACAACTCAAGTCATGCATGTTGCCAAGTTAAAGGATGGTCCAAAAAGAGCTATGAAACTTTATCAAACGATTTAAGAAAGGGTTTCTAATATGGTATGATGGAGGGGGAGAAAATGGACTCATGTAAAAAGATTTTAAAGTTGAAATGTTTTTCTCCTCTCAAAATATTGACTTCTCCTTTTGATTTGTAGAGACTCCTAGAGCTTTTCTTTTTCCTTCCTCTTTTTTATCAATACTTTTTCCCTCTATCTTTTTTTCAATGCTATGTTTGTCCTAAAAAAATAGTCTTCTACATGTTGCACACAATCACCTTCTGTCCTATAGTGTAGAGAACTACCCAGAGTGCTCATATTATGGCGGTTCGACGCAAGAATGTCCGTACCGTGGAGCTGTATTTTGGTTCCAAGAACATGTCAAGAGTGCCTCTTCTATCGTGAAACGTAAAATTGTTTACAACCTTTGCTGTAAAGGAGGAAATATCAACCTAAAAGGCGTACAAAAAACCACCAGAGCCTCGGTGTACCCTCTTGCGCTTCGACAGTGATGCACGATCAAAGCAATTTTTGCAACAAACTCGATCTTACAACTCCCTCTTTGCTTTCACCTCTTTAGGTGCAGCTGTTGATCGGACAATCAACAATGGGACATCACCTTATGTGTTCAAAATTAATGGCGTAGTTCACCATCGTATAGGTACATTACTGCCACAGCAAGGAGCACAGCCTAAATTTGCACAACTCTAGATACATGACACTGAAAATGAAATATAGAACATGCTTAGTTTATTTGAAAATGATGACAACAGCCCTGTCCAATCAGATGCTAATATTGCCCTTTCTTTGATGAACATGCTGAATGGAAATAATCAACTTGTCAAGGCATTTCGATATGGTCAAGAACGTATAGAATCAGAGCCTGGTCAAGAAATTACGCTTCATTTGTTGAGGTGCAACACGCGGAATGATGTTCAGTACAATTTACCATCGAATGGTGAGATTGCAGCTATAGTTATGGGTGACTGTTCCAAAGCCGAGTACAACTATGATGCTCTTGTGCACAATAGAGGATTTGGCTTGAACCATGTTTCTTGCCTCCATCCATGTTATATAGCCTTACAATATCCATTGTTGTTTCTTTACGGTGAGCATGGCTTCCATTTGGGCATAAGATATGCCAGAGATAACGACAATGGCCAGGGCCGGAAATATGTCACAATGCTCGAGTATGTTAGATGTCATGTACATTACAAATTGAATGTGCCCAACCCATAAACTTGCTATGGACGGTTGAGCGATCAAATAGATGTTGACGCATACTCAATGATAGAAGGATCGATACTGAAATTCGTAGCAGATCATCAAAAGGAACTACGCTCTGAGTCGGTACAAGGGATAGCTGATGCTATTGATAATGGTATGACCAGCGCTGATTCGGTTGGTAGTAGAGTGGTTGTACCTCCCTCCTTTATTGGTGGTAGAAGTTATTATGTGATGAACTAACAAGACACAATGGCTATATGTAGAGTCTATGGTCCTCCTGATCTTTTTGTAACTTTCACATGCAACATGAAGTGGAAAGAAATATCAGATGCATTGCATTTTGAGACCGGTCAACAACCGTGCGACCGTTCTAAAATAGTTGTCCGAGTTCTCCATATGAAGGTTGATGAATTTATATTGGATATCCGAGAAGGAACAACATTTGGCCCTGTCTGTGCTGGTAAGATAACCTAAAGTCTTTCCTTAAACCTCTGGTTTCCCTCCTATTCTACAACAGCTGACCTTTCCTTTTGCTTCCTTATATACAGTTTTGTACACCGTTCAATTTCAAAAACGTGGCCTCTCCCATATACACTGTCTTGTGTGGCTAGCAGCCAACAATTCAGAATTTGATGCTTCTACTACTGACGAAATCATTTGTGCTGAAATATCTGATGTCAACATAGACCCGTTGGGATACACTTTGGTCGATGAATTCATGATACGTGGCCCATGCGGTGCTTACAATAGACATTTCAGAGTGAAACCATTACAGATGAACTTGGATTTACAATCTATAGAAGACGCGATGATGGTAGGTATGTGTTAAAAATGGTGTTAGGTTGGATAACAGAAGTGTTGTTCCATACAACATGTGGCTGCTAAAAAAATACAACACACATATAAATGTGGAATGGTGCAACAAAACAAACCTGATTAAATACCTTTTCAAATATATCAACAAAGGAAGTGATCACACGAAGGTGTACTTTGAAATTACCGCACGAACATCCAATGTGTCTCTAGGGCCTAAACTGGCCCCTCTGTCACACCCAGTTTCAAGTCCAAAACTGAATGCATACCTTTATGTGTGTCAGGATGAAGTTTCACACATAAATAGTATAACCAAAATTTTATTACATCGAGTCTTATTACAAAATCTTATTACAAGACCAAGAGGTCTAAGCAGCGGAATATAGCACCACACCATAGGCAGATGACCAGGGACCCACATGCCTAGAACAAGTCTTCATCAAAGAACTCTTCATCTTTTGAGCAGTAGAGGATAGCAACAATATACAAGAAATATGGCAAGTGTGAGTACATAAAGTACTCCGCAAGTGTAGGAAATAATAATATGCAAGCTTATAACAAGAAAAGCTTAACAACATGGTTTATTTGCAGAGAAAGCACATAGACCTAGACAACATCTAAGTATGACCACGCACCTAGGTTATTCTCTGTAACCAAGGGTCACAAGCTCATAGGAGTCACACCTGTAGCCAAAATTGAACCACGCTCATAGGCATCCCACCTATAGTCAAACCAAGAACCATGCACACAGGCGTCGTACCTACTACATACCATGAACCAAACCAACAAGACTCCAACCCAACCGATCCAACCCAATCATATCCCAACTAATCGTGTGAAAGGTCCATGTCGCTCATGACCGTGAGCACGGCTATCATGATAGTTTACACTCTGAAGAGGTTGCACAACTTTACCCGTAGTTTGGTGATTTCATCGCTAGCTAAGTTACTAAAAGTCTCCATTTTGCCCAACGTACACTTCCTTTGGTTTACGGCCAGGAGATCACCACATAGTATTTCATAGCATTTCCCAGCCCGTAAAATATTCACACTAAGGTTTCACCGCTGCAGAAGTCACATCCTACAGAGGCACCCTCTTGTGCCAAGGCTAGGAGATAAACCCACTCTATCGCCTAAGTCCAAGAAGTCGCATCCTATCCTTCTGCCCTGAATATCCGTAAGACTGGAAAAACAACATGTTACTCTACTAAGCCTATCCATATCAACCCTATGATTGTGTGGTAAACATGGTTACACATTCTATGAATAGGTCCTTAGGATCACTAGCAGGCACTACCACAATTCAAAATAGTACATAATGAGTACTCGTGCATTCCCACACCATTATCAAACATCCTCCTGCTAGGACCCCCTAGACTCACAAACTCTACAAAAATGTTAACCAATTCCCATGGTTAACTCCGGACTGGGCAAACTAAGCATGACGTAAAAGTACTAGTGTTCTACCCACACCTGGGTAACAAGGATAATTTATGGAAAGTTATGACACATAGGATTCACAACAAATTCCTACAACTATACAAGCATGCAACCCTATAGATAGAATAAGAAATAGGCACAATATGCATCCAGGACACTTGCCTTCAAATCCTGCCTGCTGCTACTGAAGATCTTCAAAGTCGATGTCTTAAAAATTCTCTGGCAGTCCGTTCTCTACGTGATGATCGATAGGATAAAAATAAGCAATATACACAAAATAAATCAAACAGAATAGAAAATAGAGAAATTTCAATATGATGATGCAGTGGCTAGATAGGTTTTGTCGCTATGAAGTTTTTGGCGTAAAAATCACTTAAAACGGAGTTACGGTTAAAAAGGTATAAGGTTTTAAAGTTACAGGGGTTATATTGCAAATTTACACATACAAGATATTAAATGAACTCTGAAACTAAGGGCCAGATCAGAATTAAAATGGTCGAGGGCTTCGGTGCAAGATTGTTGGATTTAATTTGAGAATCGAATTATTTTTGTATTAAAAAGGTTGTGAACTGAGTTCATGAGATGGTGGACCGGGCGGCGCCATGGTCCATGGTGGACCACGGACAGAGGATAGACCGGAGCTCATCGGAGTGCTCACCGGGTGGAGCTACGCGGCACAAATGCTTGTCACGGCTACAGCAAAACGGAGAGGAGAGGACTGGGCGCCTCACCTAGGGCTTCACAGAACTGCTCGATGGCGAGGTGAGGCCAGCGGCGGTGAAGGGTGGACAATGGCGGTGGAGCTCAGTGTTGTGTGACTTGAGGCACGGATAAATGGAGTTAGCTGGGGAAAAATGTTGTGGGGCAAAAAGCTGAGGTGTTGTACCCTTTTATAGGGTCGGAGAGGCGGTGAAGGGGAAGGGAGGCAGTTGCCAGTGTGGTGTGGATTAAAGTTTCGGTTATGAATCGAAGTGGGGAGGGGAAACACATGGGACGACGCTGATTTGATGGGGGGAAGAGAAGAGGAGTCGGCGGCGCTTTGGTGGCTAGACTCCATGGTGCACGGGAGGGCAACTGGCGGCGCAGGGCAGCGATGGTGGCCGATGGCGCTGCTGCTTGGCTGGAGGAACGGTATGACCGCGGCTATGGGCTAGGCCCAAAAGACAACCGGGCCCGGTGAAACTGGTGGGGCAATGAAGAAAAAAGAAAGGAAGAAATTCAATAGGCCGGCTGCTGGACTGAAAGTAAATTTGGGCCGGTATTGGAGTTGAGCTACCAGAACTATTTTTGAATTTAATCTATGCTTTTGAGTTCAAAATTCAAAGATTCAAGTACTTTTAAACTGAAATTTGACCTGAAGCCAAACTAAAATAAATTTAAATAACTTTTTGAAGACTTTTTAGATCTGGAACTTTCCAAAATTAGTTTAAATATTTAAATTCAAACCAAGGCTTTAAATCAATTCAAAAAATAACCAAATGAAATTTTAATATTTTCGAAAAGAGAAATCGACCTAGGGCTCAGAACTAAAAATATGCATGCCATGAAATGCAACCTATCAAATTATTCACAATTTTCCTATTGCTATTTAGGTGAAATACATTAACTAGGCAAGTTTTAAACTTTTCTGAAAATCAGGGTGTTACACCCTCCTAATGAAATTCAAGAATACATTGATGCACGATACCTATCTGTATGTGAAGCCATATGGTGTCTTCTTGAGTTCGACATTCATTACATGACCCCTTCTGTAGTGTGATTGCCTGTGCACCTTCCTGGTATGAACTATGTGCAATATGAGGCTGGTGCTACCCTAACAGAAGTGCTCGAGAGTTCTTCGACAAAACACACAATGTTGACTGCACGGTTTGATGCTAATTCAGAGCATAGGAATGGTAGGCACTTATCATACTATGACTTTACAAAAGAATGGTCTTGGGATGCTTCACGTAGATGTTGTCTTAAAAAACATCTAGCACTAAAGTTGGCCGAATGTATTATGTACATCCATCTGCTGGCGAATTATTCCATCTACGCATGTTGGTAATGATAGTCAAAGGGGCAAGAAATTATGCTGACATCAGGATGTTTAAAAATAGGATATATAGTACTTTCCACGAAGCATGCGAGGCACATGGGCTCCTTGAAAGCAATAATGAGTGGAACATTCTGTTTGATGAGGCAATTGTGTCTGCGTCTTCATATCAATTAAGAGAATTGTTTGTAATGGTTGTGCTTCGCTGTTTGGTTAGTAATGTGCATGCTTTGTTTGACAAGTATTGGCTCTATTTTGTTGACGATATACAACATTCAATTTGCACCGCGCTTGGAAACACACATTATGTTGTCCCGCATGAACAACTTTTTTTATTGCTCATACAGAAACTTACAACCATCTTTGCTAATAGCAGAGGTAACATAAACGAGTATGACTTGCCAAGGGTAATACCAACATATACCAATGTGTAAAGTAATGGATTGATTAGTGATGAATTGGACGCCGAGCCTTTAATGTTATCAATGCATGCGACGTTGTTAGTGTAGCAATTAAATTATGATCAGAAACATGTTTATGAAGCAATCATTTCGCAGGTTAGCAGCAACTCTCCTGGATTTTTCTTTGTCTGTGGCCATGGTGGCACTAGAAAAACTTTTTTGTGGAATGCTATCACCACACATCTTAGATTTGAAAAGAAAATTGTTCTAGTTGTTGCGTCATCTGGTGTCGCTTCTTTGCTGCTTCCTAAAGGTTGCACAACACACTCTAGATTCAAAATACCTTTCAATTTGAATGAAACTGGTTTATGTAGCGTCAGGCAAGGCACTATGTTAGTTGAACTCATAAAAGTGTCTACGCTTATAATGTGGGACGAGGCACCTTTGACACATGGACATTGTTTTGAGGCCCTAGATAGAACCTTATGAGATATCCTCTCTGAAGAGCAGCTTGGTAACACTATTATTCCATTTGGTGGCAAACATGTTGTTCTTGGTGGAGATTTCCGCCATATTTTACCTGTCGTACGTAAAGGATCATGGTCTGAGGTTGTTAATGCATCCATTACAAGATCTAAGTTATGGCAGCATGTATCTGTTCTTAAGTTGCGTGTAAACATGAGACTTCATGAGCCTTCTTTAGATGTCGCACAACGAGCTGAAATTGAACAATTTGCTGCGTGGATCCTATCTATTGGTGATGGAATGATTCCTACCAAAAGAAGAGGAGCATGAGCCTTCATGGATTGCATTTCCTGAGGACTTGTTAATAAACACAGATGGTGATAAAATTGCTGCCCTTGTGGCAAAAGTATTCCCGGATTTCATTATGCATTATAAAAATCCTGAATATCTAGCCGCACATGCTATTGTTTGTCCTAACAACCAAGATGCCCATGCCATAAATGATTACATTGCTAACTTGGTTCTTGGAGACAGTGTTCAATATCTTAGCTGCGATATGATATCTAAATCATCTGAACATATACTAGATTTTGATATATTTTACCCAACAAAGTTTCTAAATTCCATTAGTGCAAATAGTTTCCCTAACCATAATCTCATCCTCAAAAAAGGTGTCATTGTTATGTTACTCCGGAACTTTAATCAAGCCATCGGTTTTTTGTAATGGCACAAGGCAACTTGTGACTCAGCTTGGCCAGCGTGTATTGTGTTGAATAGTACTGATTAGCTGCAAGGTCAGCACAGAAGTTTTCATACCGAGGATCGATTTGCACACAATGGATGTAAAGTGGCCTTTCATACTTCAGGAGGCAATTCCCGGTGTGAGTATGCTCTGCAATGACGATTAATAAAAGCCAAGGACAGACCTTATCAACAGTTGGCCTTTACCTCAAAAAACTGGTTTTTACATATGGCCAGCTTTATGTTGCTGTTTCGAGAACGACATCTAGAAGTGGCCTTAGGATTCTGATTGAAGACGATGATGGTTCATTCGGTTTACAGATTCAAAATGTAGTTTACCAGGAGGTCCTTCATGCTGCTGATGCGGCATCCGCATAGCCTATTGTTGTCCAGAAAAAAGATGCTTTGTACATAGCCTGATGTGTACATATGATTTTTGAAAGGTTCAACGATCATTTTTTTATTTTATGTTTGAGATGTTGTTCTGTGCCCTATGTGCAATGTACTTTATTCCTCATATGTTCAGGACATCACCTGAGCAAGGTTGCTTTTCCTGTTTTGGTATGGTATATGTTTTATAAATAATTCTTCTTATTTCCAGTACCTGAGAACTTTCTTTGCCTGGCCGTAGATGGGAGACTTGCTGATTGATGCCCTCATGGTTGGGGATTGCAGTGATCGCCTATGCGTCCGTGCCTGTAGGACCTGGGACTTCTATGATCTTCAAGATCAATCAAAACTGCTCCATACCGATCTTGTGTTGCTCGACGAAGAATTATGTATTACATATGTCAAAATATCACGTACCCTACATATAGCTTCAATGTCAGAATTAAGAGTTTCGTATACTTGCTCCTAGCAACTACTGTGATGCATTACCACTGTGTATTTTGCCCCTACACGAGCAAAGAAAAAACAACATCTCCTTTTGCTACCTGCTCTCAGATTACATTTCTTGTAACTCTGATTTGGCGGGACAGGGGAGTAGCATCCATGCACAGATCTACCCGTCGCTGACTGAAAAGTTCAGGCCTCTGTTACAAGAAGGAAAGGTTTACAATATCTCCTTTATCCAAATAAAAAAGGTGAACAGAATGTACAAGCCTATTGAAAATGATATCATGATCAACTTCACAATATGGTCCACAGTTGAGGAGGTTGTCAAGATTCCAGCCGCTTTCCCAGTGTTGACATACTCCCTTACTCCCATAGAAAATCTTCCATCACTTGTGGACAGTAAGGAATACTTTATAGGTAGGTTTTTATAGACAAAGAAATTATAAATGTATGCATGTAGCCAACTCTTCTCATGCATTGTTCTTTCCCATGTTAGACATAATTGGTGCAGTCACCACGGTTTCAGATGCTCTGCCATTGCGAACAAGATCACAGCAAAGTGAGACCTTTAAAAGGATCGTAACAATACGTGATGAAAGGTTAGTAACACGTGACTGGTCTGATTTTACATGTTAACATGTTCGACGACTATATATATACAATGTTGAGTGTCTTATGAGTTTGCATAAATAGCGATACTTCACTGGACGTTGTGCTTTGGGGTGAGTGAGCTACTTCGTTACCAGCTGAACAATTGCAAAAAGCTGGTCAACAGTCACCGCAAATTGTAATATTCGTTGGCACTCTTGTGAGGGGTTATGCTCGTATTTGTATATCACCACGATACATCACCTGTTGCTGCAGCAGTGTACCTAAATCTATTACTTACTATTTCAGGTAAGATATCCTTGTCTGGCGGGTCATCATGCAAATGGTACATAAATCCTGAAGTCCCCGAATCACAAAGCCTTACAACCAGGTGATATGACCATCTGAAATGTTAGTGTTACCGTAATTAAATGTATCTGTTACCGTACTAGCAATGACCCAACGTCTTTTCTTAACAGCTTGAAAAACATACACCACACAGTTACACTAACTCAGCAGGTGGCATACAATGAACCTAATCCTTCTGCTATAGACCACAAGAAGATTTCTGATATCAAACACCTTCACCCATTCAAGAACAAGGTCACTCCTTTTCTACTGCATTTCATTTACTCTGTGGCAGACTGACAATAGAATTGCTACTTACTTTCCTTACATGTTTTTTGCAGAAGGTAGAATGGCTGGTGACAGTGAAAATAATGAAGATTGATAAGTCTTGGTGGTATAGTTCATGCAAAAAGTGTCTTAGGACAGCAAAACCTCATGACGACACATACAAATGCACTAACTCTGCATGTAACAACATTGCTGCACCTAGCCCAAGGTAGATAGTCATAATTGTTACATTGTCATTCACTTATAGGATTTTGGAACCTAGATGAATTGGACTCCGTATAATAGGTTTGCTGATCCATTCTGCATGTCATGACAGATACAAGTTGGTCATTATTGCCAGGGATGAGACTGGTGACACTGAGTTTGTCATATTTGGATGAATAGCACAGTGTCTCATAAAAAGGACAGCCGGCGCTCTTATTGCTAATAACCCACCTAGGCTTATCCCTGATGAGATCACAAGGCTGTTAGAAAAGTTTTCACATTCCATGTGAGTTTCACAAAGAAGACAATTACTTCTGGCAATGTTTCTTTTCAGGTCAATACCATTGTTGTGGAGATTGATGATGGAAATCCTCTTCCAATAACACCCATTGAGTCACAAACATCATCGACCCTACTCTCCCACGGTGCAAATAGCAGTGTGCAAGGCACACCTGAGGAAGGTACCCATGCATCAACCACCATGTCGATGGTACATAACACCGAACTCACCCTACACCACAGAGTACCAGGGACCCTGATAAGAATAAGGTAAGATACTTCTCACTAGCGTGAGTAAATTTCAGAAATCTGTTTTCTACTGCAAAACTATAGTAACTGTATGTCATCGTAGGACGACATAGTGGCTATCTAACCATCACCAGAAGTTCCGGTCTGTTCAAACCCTGCAATGCAGCAAGGTGGTGCAAAGAGAAGGTCAGTCCTATGTGTACTTGATTCCTTCAGTTCTTCCTACTTCATACCCCTTGGTTATGTATGACCCTAAGTTGTAACATATTGGTTTTAGAGCGCATGCATTGGCTGGCAAACAAACTGCAAAGAAACTTTTTCAGGATGGCGGTACATAGAACGATGGTTGGAACACTTGTGTTGATGCCTCTGCAAAAACTATGTACCCTCCTACTCTCTACAGATCGATTCATTTGAAGTTTAATTTTAGAAATAATTAGACCATTATGACTGATGTGCTACTTAAATGCTTACCATTTATGGTTTGTTATACTTACCATTGCATTTCCGTTTATTCAATTGTTTGTAACTACTTTACTTTAATGTTTTTGTTCCAGAATCAATGATGCTTAGTAACATGAAGTGTGTCATCTTGCTTTTGTGTTCACGAAAAGGATGCAAGGGATGTGTGCTGGTCTACTACTAACATCAGCATTTAGCGACTTACCTACTGTTGCCTTGCCCTTGTTAGTGTAATGTATTTTGAGCTCATCACACCTTATGTTGTATAAGCTTCTTTTTCTTTAGTTCCTACAATCGCAGACCTTGTCACGTATGCTGTAATGTTTTCTGATCGTTTCATGTAATATATGGGCTGGCATAACCTTAGGGACTACCGTATCACACAACTTGTGAGTTGATTGTGTATATATCTATCATCTATATTGCAAACTCCGTATGCTTCAGGCTTGGTGTCATAACAAGGTGGCTCTTTAGGCTTACCTGTTCTATGGGTGTATCTAACATCTATGTTGTTGGGTTTAAGATACTTGCTCAAATTATGCTTATTGTTGCATACAGTACACTTCTGGAAGCAATCACGTGAACAAAACAATTTTAAAAAGTTTTATTCACTGAACATGTTACATGTTTCTCACATGGGGTCAAAATACGTGTGTTAGATACAAACACACAAATGATGTACATATTTTTTCACTATCAAACTAGAGCTACTTACTAATACTTTAATTACATACAAAACAGACTGTGGGGTGCACGAAGTGTGCCTCATGTCGATCTAGTTATATAAAGGGCAGCCGGCCACCTGATTCTGGTGCGCAACTTATCTAACACGGTATGAGATGGAATACTTTTGTACAAATGGGAACATCAAACCTGTATACAATAATAGAGATATAAATGGAACATAAAAGAAAAAAGAAATATATCATATAGAAATCTCAAAAGAGAAGAGACCAAGTTTTAGAATGCAAACATGTTAAAGAGTATCACCACTCCATAAAAAAATCGAACTATCGTGTTACTGATCTATTCTAACGCTATGGATGAATTGATACTCATGACAAAAATATGTGATACTCATTTCAAAAATATTAGCGATAAAGTAATGGCCAAAAAATATTGACAAAAAAACAAAGGGTAATATTGTCTTTCCACCGTCAAAAAGTCATTTCCTAGAGTTGTAGACACTTATCTTGCCAAACATCACCAAAACATCAGAGTAGAGTTGTTCCACCCTAGAGTTCTAAAACAGAGAAGCTCCGGAGTGGAGTATAGCCATGCCAAACACACATCCTTAGTATGTAGAGAAATGCAGCTACCATATCTTCCAGGGGCATATTCCTTGTGCCCACAAGACCAACAATCACTATAGAAAACTGCTGAACTTCCATCGGCCAAGATAAGCCAAAACTCATAGAAGAAGCCTTTTTTCGTCGGATTCACCTTATCTTCCATCGGTCCTTGGCCGATGAAAATTACTAGACGAAAATTACATAACTTCCGTCGGCCACCGACGAAAATTACTTAACTTCCATCGGCCAATCCGGGCTGATGGAAGTTAAGGGGGGGCCTTAACTTCCATCGGCTAGGGTTAACTTCCAT
>VSTD030000732.1:0-14806 GCA_008808055.3 Sporobolus alterniflorus
TGTCCCTTATGTTCCACTGTTCTCCATATCTGTGAGCACCCCTACTCTTAAATCTAGTCATAAACCACGACAGTTGGCGCCTACCTGGGGCGCATGAGATCAAGCTTCGTGAGAGCAATGACATTTCAATCAACAACCAAGTTTCTTCCCGGCTCGAGGTGGATTATGGAATCTCTTCTTTTCATAGCTGACAAGTTTGAAGATCTGAACCTTCAGGAGCCCGAGTCGCGCGAAGTCCACCAGCCCCGGTTCAAGTCGAACTCCTAAACGAGGCACAACTCAGACACAGACTCGTCAAGCTAGGGAAGATGGATCACACCTTGGCTGTTTCAGGAGCTATAACAGATTCAATCTATCAGTCATCACCAGAATCTGAATTTGAGGGTGACAGAGAAGTCTATATGGTGGGACAGGGAGGGGAACCCCTGAGAAGATCATCGAACAGATCCAGCGGGAGGCGGAGGAGGAAATTGCCCAGGCAGCCTGCTTGGCCAGGGATGCTAAAAAGGGAAAGAGGCACAACGGCCTGCAGGACG
Organism: Sporobolus alterniflorus; assembly: GCA_008808055.3. Taxonomy (NCBI): domain Eukaryota; kingdom Viridiplantae; phylum Streptophyta; class Magnoliopsida; order Poales; family Poaceae; genus Sporobolus; species Sporobolus alterniflorus. The sequence continues at coordinate 537 of VSTD030000732.1, forward strand.
ACTCAGGGGCATATGATGACGAACCTAGGGATGTCGCTCCTCCAAGGAGACACCACCCAAAGTTCAACCCACGACGCCCTACAGACTAAGACCGACTCCGAGACCAGTCACGTTCATTCTGAGAGGAAATCAGTTGGATCGAGTACCAAGGAGAATAGGTCTACCGAATGTCAGCCCACAACTCCCTGGCTTCAAGGATGCTCATCGACCAACTCATACCCCACTTGCCTAAAGACAATGAAGAAGTCAATGCACATGTAAAGCGCCTCCAAGCGATGCTGGATGCAGCAACTGTGGTGGACCCAGTCCATGACCATGACGGTGGAGTACGGGGTCACGAGCTTGACCACTGACAGAGTCCATGCATGGACCCGGGCATCAATCTCACTCCACCGGAGGAACGCAGCTGAGGGTGGGATCAGGATGACCGAGATTTGTGCGACCTCATCCGCGGTAGAGATGCATGTGATCGAATTAACAACCGGCACTAGGAGCATGAGCGCGTTGAGCAAGAATGATGTGATGAGAGGGACTATGACTATTATGGTCCCTTCTATGACCAACCTCACCAACAGCACTCCCCTGAAGGACGGCGCAACCCAGGAGGAGTCAAAGCCTTTTCCCATGATTTGAAAAGGGTGCGCTGGCCCATAAACTTCAAGCAGTCAAGAATCAAGAAGTACGATGGGTCCACCAACCCGACCGAGTGGCTCGAGGTGTATCAGCTCGCCATCGAGGGCACCAACGGAGACTCATACGTTATGGGAAACTATTTGCCGGTCAGCCTATCTTCATCAGCCAGGACATGGCTCCTAAGACTCCCCTCGAGGTCAGTACATTCTTGGATCCATCTGTGTCGGCTGTTCAACAACAACTTCGGTGCCACATTCACATGACTAGGAGTCGAGTGGGACCTGGCCGACATTGCCCAGAAGAAGAGAGAATCACTCTGAGAGTTCATCCAACGCTTTTGCAACAGGAGAAACCTTATACCGGAGGTTGACGACAAATCGATTATCATGTTCTTCAAGAAGGGACTCATCCCTGATCTGTAAGCTCACCATGAAGAACTCCAGGATGTCTGAACAGATGTTGGCCATTTCCAACAAGTACGCTCTAGCTGAGGAGGTGACCCTCGATACCAGAGAGCAGAAGGAGTCTAGCCACACGGACCAGTCTAGCTCATCCAAGGGCCATGACAAGAAGAGGAAAGTGAACTGTTCTATCAGCATGGTGGAGCGGCCGCGACACAACAAGGAGTACCGACCCAAGACGGGTGAATTTGAAGGCTTCCTAGATCGCATCTGTATTTTTCACCCCTAAGGAAAGCACAAGACCCGAGACTACGACCAACTCCATGGTTTTGCAGATGAGGTGCTCAAGACGGCCAAAGGGGCCGATCAAGAGAAAAAACCAAAAGAACCTAAGGGTGACTTCCTTGAAGCTCATAAGGAGGTCAACAACATCTATGGTGGCCCTCACTCATATGAGTCAAGGAGGAAGCAAAAACTCACAGCCCGGGAGGTCATGGCGGTCTCACCCACCACCCATGAGTATCATAAATGGTCTGAGGTCCCCATCACCTTCAACCGCAACGACCACTCAGACTTTGTACCAAAGCTGGGATGGTATCATCTCATAGTTAGCCCCATCGTCAAGGATGTCAAACTTAAACGAGTCCTCATCGATGGAGGCAGCTCCCTGAACATCCTGTTCTTGAAGACATTCAACCAGATGGGTTTGTCGAGGTCCCTGTTGCATCCCAGTCAGGCCCCCTTCCATGGCATAGTCGCTGGTGTAGCAGCGACCCCCATCGGTTAGATTACTGTTCCCGTAACCTTCGGGACTCGAAAAAATTTCCGCACAGAGAATCTATAATTCGAGGTCACCAATTTCGAGAAGGCTTACATTGCTTTCTTGGGATAGCCTCCAAGTTTATGGTGGTCCCACATTATGCCTACTTGGTCCTAAAGATGTCGGGACCGTGCTGTGTCATCTCCATCAGGGGAGACATCAAGCGGGCCTTTGACTGTGACCAAGAGAGTTGCGAGACGACAGATAGACTCACAACATCCGCATAACTCCAAGACCTGAAATAGGCTTTGGTCAAGTCTCCTCCGGACCCGGTCATGCCCGAGACCAAGACGTCCATCCAGTCGGAGGACTCACTCAGCAAAACCATTCTGTTGTCCACGGTGGAGCCTTCCAAGGTCTCTCACATGAGCAATAGTTTGGATCCAAAATAGGAACTCACACTCATCAAATTCCTCTAGAAAAATAGAGACATCTTCGTGTGGAAGCCTACTGACATGCCTGGAGTTCCTAGGGAATTGATTGAGCATGAACTGCATTTAGACCCGAAGACCAAGCCCATCAAGCAACAACTCCACCATTTTGTCCAAGACAAGAAAGATGCAATGAAAAGAGAGATAGCTAGATTGTTACATGCTGGTTTCATTAAAGAAGTGTACCACCCTGATTGACTCACCAATCCCATTCTTGTACCTAAAAAGAATAAATATTAGAGGATGTGTGTTGATTATACCGATCCTAATAAGGCATGCAAAAAAGATCCTTTCAGACTTCCCCGGATCGATCAGATCATGGACTCCACATCCAGTTGCGGCCTTCTAAGTTTCCTCGACTAATATTCCGGGTATCATCAGATTCCCCTCAAAGTGGAAGACCAAATCAAGGCATCCTTCATTACTCCGTTTGGCATATTTTATTATACAACTATGCCCTTCAGACTTAAAGGCATAGGTGCAACTTACCAGATGGCTATACAACGATGTTTGCATTCATAGATTGGACGCAACGCTAAAGCATACGTTGATGATGTGGTCGTAAAGACTCAGGAAGATTAGGGACTCATTTCTGACCTGGTAGAGACCTTCGACAATCTGAGAAAATTCAAATTGAAGTTGAACCCTAAAAATGTGCAATTGGTGTACCCTCATGGAAACTACTCAGGTATATGGTCTCCCATCGTGGTATTGACCCTAACCCAGAGAAGGTGTTGGCTATCACCAAAATGAAGCCACCCAAGAGCCTCCATGACGTACAGAAGTTGATGGGGTGTATGGCCACCTTGAGTAGGTTTATGTCATGACTCGACATCAGGGGGACTCCCTTTCTTTAAGCTCCTCATGAAACAGGATAGATTCCAATGGACTTAGGAGGCCCAAGAGGCTTTTGAAGACCTGAAGAAGTATTTGACTACCTCACCCACTCTGGTAGCCTCGGAACCCCATGAAAACTTGCAACTTTACATATCGGATGCAAGCAATGTGGTCAGTACAGCTATCATCGTTGAATGGGGGGAGTCGGATACTAACCATAAGATCCAATACCCAGTCTACTTCATCAGCGAAGTGCTAAGTGACTCCAAAACTCGGTATTTTCATATCATGAAGCTCACTTACGCGTTACTGATCACATCTCGCAAGCTATCCTATTATTTTTAGGTGCACCAGATAGAGGTCCACACATCATCGATTCTAGGTGAAATACTAAACAACAGGGAAGGAACCGGGAAAATTACTAAATGGGTCATTGAGTTGTCTATGTATGACATCGTCTACAAGCCAATGACAACAATCAAGGTTCAAGCTCTAAGCGACTTTGTGGCCGAGTGGACAGAGACTCAAACACCTCCCAGAGAAAGAGAGTTGGAATATTGGACCATCAACTTTGATGGGTCCTTACAACTTCATGGCGTGGGAGAAGGAATTCTGGTAACGTCTTCTAAAGGGGAAAGTTTCAAGTATGTCATGCAAATGCATTTTTCAGCATCTAACAATACAGCCGAGTATGAAGCATTACTTCATTGTCTAAGGATCACCATGGCACTCGGCATCCACCGACTCAAGGTTCTCAGAGACTCACTGCTTGTTGTCAATCAGGTCAATAAAGAGTGGTCATATCTGGATGACAAAATGCTTCTGTATTGCCAGGAGCTCTGCAAGTTAGAAAACAATTTTGACGTTCTCGAGTACTTGCATATCTTACAAGGAAAGAACGATATCGCGGATGAGTTAGCCAATCTCAGATCTAGTCGAGCCATGGTTCCCATAGGGGTCTTTCTGCAGGAACTCCATGAGCCAGCTAAGGCTACAAAGGCAGTCGAGACATCCCAGGAGACTCCGGTGCCGAGTGAGAATATAGCTGAGTCACCCGAAGTCAAAGAAATTCACTCAGATTGGCGTACCCCATTCATGATATATCTTAGGATAGGGGGCTTGCCAGAGGACAAGATCAAGCATGAATGATTGCGTCATCGGGCAGGACAAAACATTCTAGTAAACGATGAGCTTTTTCGACGAGGTTTTAACATCACTCTAATGAAATGTATCACCCCAGACGAAGGTTGTGCTATTCTGTAGGACATCCATGTAGGGATTTGATGCAGTCACTTGGGAGCAAGGTTGATCATAGGGAAGACATACATGCAGGGGTTCTTTTGGCCCACTATCGTATCCGACGTCAACTCTCTTGTTCATTGGTGTGAAGGTTGTCAGTTCTTTGCTCGCTCAAAACACGTGTCCTCTCATTAATTATAGACCATACCTATCACTTGGCCTTTCTCCACATGGGGGCTTGATTTGGTAGGTCCGTTTAAGAAAGCTAAAGGCGGATTCACACATATCTTCATTGCAGTGGATAAATTCATAAATTGGATCGAAGTAAAGTCTGCCGCCTCAATCACAGTGGCCAAGGCATGGAATTCATCAAGGATATCATGTACAGGTTTGACATGCCCGACAACATTATCACAGATAATGGGACTCAGTTCACTGCGAGGGAGTTCAAGCACTTTTGTGCAGACTCGGGCATCAAGATCAATTATGCCTTAGTATCACACCCACAGAGTAACGGTAAAGTGGAGCGCTCAAACGACATGATCCTTCAGGGTTTGAAGCCCAGAATATTTGACAAGCTAAAGCCTTACACTGAAAAATGGGTTAAAGAGTTGCCATCGGTATTGTGGGCCCTTCGTACCACCTTGAGTCATGCCACGGGCCACACACCATTCTCTCTAGTTTATGGATCTGAGGCAATGCTACCTACTGAACAGGAGCACAAGTCATTCTGAGTGCAACAGTTCAATGAAGAGCAATCGGATGACTCCTGAGTCAATGATTTAAGCAGGCTGGAGGAGTTACACGAAGCTGCGGTCATTCAGTCGGCAAAACACCAACAAGCCATGAGGCGGTACCATGCACGGAACATAAGTTCACACAACTTTTAGGTGGGAGATTTTGTATTATGAAAATCCAAATGACTAAAGATGGGCACAAGCTTTCTCTGACCTAGGAGGGTCCTTTTGAAATAGTCGAAGTGACTAGACCGGGCTCATACAGACTGCAATGAGAAGACGGTTCCGAAGTTCCAAACTCCTGGAATGATGATCAGTTGAGACCTTTCTATATGTAGGTAAACTTTTGTACATTTTTGTTGATTGCCTACTGCATAGGAACATGTGGCCAATACTTCAGTCAGGGGGCTCCATTATGTACTCATATATGTTTCATACAATGAAATATTATTTTCAATGTATTTGTGTAAACAACATCTCTGCCTCAGTTGTGAAAGACTTCGCATGGCCAGGCTAGATGATTGCAGCATCTTACAGCCCAAACACTTAGTTGGAAACAGACTGGGAGAGACGCATAACTCGATCAGCATTCAAAACCTTAGATCTCATGGCTTCGCATGCACGAGTAGTCAGGCCATGAGCCACACGATCAAAGAGCACTTAGCTTGGCGTGATCTAAGAGAAACACGAGTATCCGGAGTGACTCGGTACCCATGTAACTCAGGCAGATCAAGATCTTTGAATGTCTGGTCAGGCGATCTTAGGTTCAATACCATGCGGCCATGACACTAGTAACTGATCACACCTGAGAAAAATCCTAAGCTCGATAAACTGAGCGAGGTCCTGATCCGAGTCGCCAAAGGCTTCGAATGCTCTACGAATTTGGCGCATGACATCCACAGTCTTGAGCACTAGGCTGGGAACTACTTGGTAAAAAATCCATACTGCTAGAGCAGGCTGGTATTTATGACTTTGGTACATGATGGCTTTGAATGTCCGAGTCCTTGAGACTATGCAGACACTAAGTCCGGGTTGGTACGAGAGCAAAATCCTTATCGATAAACCGCATAAGGTATAAAACATCGATCCAGCATGACCCTTGACCATGGTAAGACGAGTCAGGAACTCACGCAGGAAGGAAGTTAGTCGGACGATATCAATTACTGGTTTTAATAACCAAATTGCTCGGAAGAAATAACTCAAAGGAATAATTCATGATAAGACGGGTCGAGAACTCGTGCAGATAATTTTCATTCATGATAGTATAGCTACATGGAGAAAAGACCCAAAGTATTAATTACATCATAACCTACCCTAGGGACATGTCTACTCCAAGCATATCCACGATGTGTCTCACCGTCACAGCAGAGTCCTCGACGAGCTTTAAGGCTTCTTCATCGCTACAGGTTGCTGCAAAGCCTTCACGCATCGTGTCCAAGTCGGCCCGAGGGTATAAGGACTTCAAAATGCCAAGGGTTAGACTCATCAATTGCTTCATATTGGCAAGAATAATCTCTCAGGATCTAGTCGACAAGTTGTCCAACATCTGAGGAGTGCATGACCCGAAGGAGGACTCACCGGAGTAGAAGAATGCTATCATATTATCCACCATCGCCTTCAAGACGTTAAGCTCATTATTCGACTCTGTGAGCTAAAGTGGGGTTAGTCAAAAAATGTCTCCAGAATGCTAAAATGTTCTAAAAATGACCGAGTGAACTTACTTTCTAGTTTTCCGGTCAGCTGAGTATTCTGCTTCTTTTAGTCATCATTCGCCCGAGTGGTGTGCTCCAAGCAGAGTTCCCAAGCCCTGACTTCATTTAGCCCATCCACCACCTAGTTTTCTAGGTGTTTAACCTTGTCTTCGAGAGTGGGGATTTGAGCGGCAAACTTGTCGGCAGAAATCTTCAAATCTTTTACTGCCTGAGTCAGCGTATCAGCTTCAATCTGAGCTATTTTCTAGTTAGCCTTTTCCTTGTCCAGTTCTGTTTTTAGGTCAGCAAAGGCTTTAGTAGCTGAGTCTGGGTCACCAGGAATAATGCCAAGGGCCATGAGTTGATCCTTAAACACTGCAAAACAAGGCAACAATTAGTTCAGAGTTCACTCGGACATGATCTAATTATGAAAGTAAAGAGTTGGTAGAATAATTACCATCTTTTGTTTGGCTCTCTTCGGCCAGTTTAGCTTCAAGCTCCTGTTTTTGAGCCAGGAGGACCAAGTTAAGCTCATTCACTGCTTTTAGCTCATCCTCAAGAATCTGGGTCTCCATCATCCGCTTTATTGCCACCTTCAGAAACTGGTTCTTGTCTTGAGAATGTTTAACTAGCACATGTATAGAGAAGGAGTCAGATCCATGTCGAGGTGTAGTAAGGGGGTTTTTAAGCACTTACATCAATTTGAGCCAAGGTGGACTTCAGACTAGAATAAAGCGCCTTTATGTTCTCCTGGTCGGCTTCAATATTGACGGCCGCCATGATGAATCGACCGATGTAGAATCTAGCCTAGATAAACTCTGGGTTGTCCCACAGAGGCTCCGCAACCTATGACTGTTGTCACGGTTGTTTTTCATACTGAGGTATGGACGATCCCTCACTAGATTGATACTTGCCAGTAGCCCCAAGTCCATAGGCTCGGGGCTTGGGGGAGACGCTTCGGGGAACTCGTCTGGCTCCGGACCTGAGGAAGTACTCACAGGGTTATGGCCCAAGGTTGCACCGATTGGAGAGGATGGGGCACCACCAGTACTTGGGGAGCCTCATGCACTCTTGGGACTTGGGGGCTTCGGGGACTCTGGTGTAGTTTTCTCAGTTTGAGGACTCGAGGGCTTGTCCACCTTTGGGGACTCGCCGCCGACTAGGGCACTCTTTGCAGAAGAGTCTGGGTTGATGTCCTAATGCACTCTACGTAGGGGTTCACGAGTTACAAAGTAGTCAAGAAGGAAAAATACTCATGATGAATGTACCTTTTTGATCGATGGATCGGGATCTTCTGCCGAGGACCTGATGGAGGAGTCGAAGCAGGACCCTTGGGTGCAGGTTCGTTGATTTTGATCTCGCCTTAAGATTTCCCCAAGGCTTTCTTGGCCTTTTTCTGAGGGGGCGGTTTGACGGATGCTTTCCATTTGCCGGCCTGAGTCTTTGAAGCACTAGCACTGGCCCCAGTGGAAGGGTCACTGACAGATTCACCGCCAGGAGGCTGGGCTGAAACTGGGACAACCGAGAACAGGATGTCACCATCAAAACCGGGAATGGGAGAAATAAAACTATCTAGGGCCTGCATTCATACAAGAGAGAAGTGAAATTCCAACAAGACAATAGTATTCATAATGACAAGGGCGCCTTACCGGGTCCCTTTAGATCCCGATATGGTAGGAGCACACCTGCTCGTCAGTTGGCCAGCGGGAGGTGTCTTGGAACATTTCTTCCAAGAGTTTCACCTGAAGCTCTGGAGGAATCTTTTTGCTAGTTTCCCAAGTCAGGTCATGGAGTCCACTGTATTCCCAGCCCGGGTGAACTTGTTGCTTTAAAGGGACGACTCGACAGGCCAACCAATGGGTGGCTACGCAGACTCCAGTCAAGCCGCACTCTTTCAAGAGATTGATTTTGTTGGTCAAGGCCGCGATGGGGGGGGGTGGTTCGAGAGGAGTATGTTCTTCACTCCAAGTCCCCTGGAATTCATGGAGTTGGCCCACAAAGGGAGGAAGGCTAGGTTCATGATTCTCGCAGTAGAACCATGTCTCGTGCCATCCCTAAAGAGAAGTCTTCATAGGAAGATCAAGGAAGCCAGGACGAGGGCAGGTTTGAAGACCCACACCCCCAATGACCTTACAATTAGCGGCACTCGGCTGATATTTCAAGAAAAAGTAATTCTTGAACAAGGGAAATTAGGAGGGACTCCAAGAAAAGCTTCACAAAGATGGACGAAGACGGCGATTTGAAGAATCAAATTGGAATTGAGGTGGACTAACTCAATTTGGTAGTGATTAAGAAGACCGTGGAGGAAGTCGCAAGATGGGAGGCCAAATCCATGTTGAAAGAAAGAGGAGAACACCACAATCTCATTTATATTGGGTGTTGGAATGTCTTCCTGGCGGCAGGATGTCATTGCAGCATTGCGTGGTTCGGGAGAAAGTAGTTCGCAACCAACTTGCGGATTTTACTTTCATTCATGATGGACTGCTGGAACAAGTGCGGGTGTGAGGCGACCATGATTGGGGGAAGAATCCTACTATAGTGAAAGATCAAAGCGATTGCGCAGGAGGCGGAGAAGGCAAGAAATGAGAAAGGAAATGGCGGCGGTGAGAGAAATGGTTAGGGTTTTGGCCAGATCCCCTTTTAACAGCGACGGAGCTGAGGAGGCATGCAAAGGCTCGCCAAAACTTCGCCTAGACTTCTAGATCAACAGTCAGATTTACCCCAACGGTAAAGAGAGTTTAATTTCATCTTTTTCTCAATAGAGGAAAATAATGGTAAATAGAAACAATCTGGTCATGGATTTCCAAATCAAGAGAGAAAAGGAGTCGACATTTGGAGTAATGACAAAATTTGACTCTCAGATTAATTTTTGAGGAGATTTGGTATGGGAGTTGGGGGCTACACCTAATAGGTGCACCTATTCGGTGCACCTATTCACATTTTGAAAGAAACTTGGTGGACTCGGCCGGAGCCATTTATCACTTGACTAGAGTTAAAATACACTCAATGAGATATTCCAAGTCGAACAGACCACTCGGCAACTTGTTAAGCACTCAGGGGCTGCTGATGATGTTTGATATCATGGGTACCACATCTCCTGAACTCGGCAGAAAGGAATAGGGGGCCTACCTTGAGTCGGCCCACTCAACCTAAGGACACGAGCTAGGAGGTCCATAACCGAGGCTATTTAGAAGATAATTATAGATCAAATCTTATAAATAGGACAAGTAGAGATAGAGTCTGAGTCAAGTATAATGATAACTGATCGAATCTTTCATGTAAACCCTACCTCCATTAGCCTATAAAAGGAGGGGTAGATGGGCTCTCAACCCAATAAATCATAGTACAACTGACGCACATAGAACGTAGGAACCTATATAAACCATCGTGTACCTTACATTTCATTGTTCTTCACATCCGTGAGCACCCCTACTATCAAATCTAGTCATAAATCATGACACCTGCAGTGTGGAAAATTGTAGTTCCTCCCAAAATCCAGCTCTTCTTATAGCTATTGTCTCATAATAAGCTTGCTACTGTGGATAATCTGAAAAATAAAGGGATGACAAAAATAGAACAATGTTGTTACGCAGTGAAAATGAAAGTGTTAATCATCTTTTCTTTAAGTGTGTGGTTGCTAAATGCATTTGGGGCTGTGTTACAGACTTCCTGGGTATTGACATTGGCTCTGATTATATGTCAGTGGCGTCTAAATGGCTAGAAAAAAATATATTATGTTGCAAATACCATCTCAGTTGTTGTGTTGAGAGGTATTTGGTCGATTCGAAAACAGGTCTGGTCAAGTGTCAAGCTAGTGTTGAAGAAAATCGTGAAGTTGTCTCTGGAATGGAGACCATTATACACAAGGAAGATGGAGGAGATGTTGAAGCGGTGTTCTTTCCTGGAGCGATAGATCAAGAGCCGTTGAAGATCATAAGCGTTTGAAATTCTCCAAGGTTCTCTACAACTGGGCAGGTGGGCTTTAGTGTCGCTCGGTGAGTGAGTTGCCTGGTGCAAACTGTGTCAGGGGATGTGGTGTGGCTGATCTTGTAGTAATCTGGAGGATTGTGATGGCTGGAGTGCTTTAACTGGAGGGATGTAAAACAGATGTTGTCTCCTTAAGGGACTGGGTAATAAAGCCTTTATATTAAAAAATACATGTAGGATAGTGCATAATGATAACAGAACAGTGCGAGTAGGTTGACATACTGACATGTTTCGTAGAGTTCCGTTGAGCCGTTTCTTGTCGGCCATGACACCTCCTGGACCGTGTGGGCTGCAGCGAAGTTTTCAGCCGATGTGGTGAGGCCCAAAAACTTCGGCCTTCAAGCAACCAAATTTAAAGCGAACACATCTCGAAGCACAAGGACTGAATAGTTCACATGGCACGTTTGAAGTAACATATTCCCTACGGGTTCAGGTCCGACTCAGCGTGCCCATGAGAACCCAGGTGACAAAGAAGCAACACCCATAAATTTAGCCATAAACCTCTTGTACTCCTCCAAGAGCTTCCAGGTCGAAAGTCTATAGGGCGACGGCCCTGCGCGGTCTAGCCTAATATTCGTCATCTTCCTCACGGTGAGACCGAGTCTGAGTCCAGGGAGTCTGGGAGCTATTCGCATGGAGCTATTCGAGCCCGTGGAGGAGGGTCGACGGCAGAGGCCGGGGGCGGGGATGGCGGTGCGAGGCGGTGGTGGGGCCGTCGCCACTGTGCGTGAGTGGCAGATTAATGGGGGCAGTGCCGACGGGCCCCCAATCAAGTTAGGGTTTTAGGGTTTGGGGTGGCGGTGGTGGGAGAACTCTAACGAGCTTCTCTAGGGTATAGAGGTGGTTGGGGGGGTCAGGTCCTGACGGCGGGCTGGGCTAGTGAGGTGGCGCGAGGACGGAGCCGGTGGACAGCATGTCAGAGCTGTTGGCCAAGCTGGAGGCCAAGCGTGGAGGCATGAGGAGAAAGGAGCTGATCACACATTCCTCTTATCGCGTGACCGATCGAGGTCGTGAGAGAGACGATATCAAACATTGAGAAGGGGACCCCCTATCGCATGACGTGATAGGAATCCCCTTCCCAATGTTTGACATCACCTCCATCACGACCTCGGCAGCCAGGAACCGCTCTACCCACACGGCTAGGCTAGGGAACTTGGCCTCATCGAGCAGGTTGTTTGTGCTGTTGACCTCGTTATCACCTTGATCCCCATCAGGAAGCCCCCGAACGCGAGGTCCACGATCCTGACGGCGTCGCCGCCGAAGAAGGCCTTCCCCTGGGAGCACTCCCCGAACACTCACTCTAGAGTCTCCACCACAGGGATGGCGTCGTCCTTGAACGCCTCTTTCCTCTGCTCTTCCGATGTTGACCAGGCTATTACCTTCCAGGTCTGAAAAAACTACAAGAAGTCCCCACAAAATCAAACCCATAAAAGATTGATGACAGCTTCCCCTTATGTGCCAACAGGATGAAACGATTGGCCGCCTCTTCTTCTTCCTCTGCTGCCCCTAGCTTATGATCTGCTACCGTCGGTCCTCGTCCACTCCTCCGTCATCCCGGCGCTGCCCTACCCGTACGGAATTTTTTTCCTATTTTGGCTTTTTAATTAATATTTGAGAAATGAATCCGGCTAAAACTTTTTTTCAAATTTGGCCCTTTTCAGTCATGTCAGTTCAGTTTTGCGCTATTTGCACTGGTGTGTTGTATGGGGCTGGTGCGTGCCTAGGTGGTGATGTGGCGCCACGTCGACGCGAGTCGCGTTGGTTCGCCTGGCGCGACTGAGTCGCGCCACCTGCTGTGGCACGACTGGCGGCCCAGCCACCTTTCACCACATGTCCAGCAGTCACGCTAGTCCGGTTGGTGCGACTGGTGAAAAGTTTAAACCGCACGAGCCTTTTTTCCTCCTCTCTCTTCTTTCTTTTTTCTCTTCTCCCTTCTCTCTCCGACCGCGGGCGACCGCCACCACCTCCTCCTTCCACGCCACCGTGCGCCACTGTTGGGAGTCCATTCTCCCCCAATTATGGTCCCCGACGTCTCCAAAGGTACTTTCTCCCTTCTAATAGATTTAGTTTTAGTTTCATTTATTGATTAGTTTAGGGATTTTAGGAATTTTTAGTTAATAGTTTGATTTAGTTAGAATCGTATTCATTTGGATTGTAGTTTGTGCAACATATACTCGTATTTTACATCGGTATTGAGTTACATGTAGTTTTAGTGAAGTGAATTTCGTGATTGCCCAAATTTGTGTATAGTTTATAGAAATTTGAAAATTGAAGTATATTGAATTTGATTTAGTTTCATGGTAGGTAGGTTTTGGAAATTGTTGAATGTTAGGTGTACGTTAGAGAGAGAAATTCATAAATGTACGTTGAAATCATCGAATTTTGTGGCAGCCCTAGTTTTTGTAGTTCATAAAGATGTTTAAATTTGAAGCCATGTTTGATGTACGTTTAAATCATTGATTTAGTTTTGACGGAAACTACAATAGGAAGAAGATAAGAAATGCACTCGTAAGACCTTTCAAATAACTATTACAATGAATTGTATGATTTCAAAAACATGATGAAGGGAAATTACATGGTGGCGGTCATGGCGGTGGCCATGTCGCAGAGGTTATACCCTCAAGGTCAGCCTCTCTAGTACGTCTGTTCGCCTGTTCCTGTTTGGCCTTGTAATATTCCCATGTTTCAGGTGTCTCATGCCTCCTTTGTTGTTTGGTCTCTTGTGCTAACCTCTTTTCCTCCTCAACCTTCTTCTTCTGCTGATGTTGCTCCTCATGATACACAGGATCCTTCAACTGCTTCTCCCTTGCCGCACACCAAGCTCGGAGTTCATGCCTTGACTTGAAAGATTTAAATAGCAAATCATAATAATATTTGTCTCAAACCCGGTTAGGAGGATATTGCCGACGGTTCTGTCTCCAATACGCTAGGGCCTTATCGTGCTTATCGTGCAAGTCGTCCAAAGTTCTAGCGTGCTCAAACAAATTAAACTCTCTCTTAATTGTCCTAAGAATCCAACCCGGTGGAACCTTCAATTGTTTCTCACGCATCTGTTGCTTTCTTTCATGCAGCATCCTCTTGTCAAGCTTATCTCTTTTTCTTCAAACTTCATTAAGAAATTCCTCGCGGCCCTTGAACATCTCCCAGTTGCACCTTCTTGTATGCTGCCGATATAAGGATCCAATAGAAACCATCATACTCAATGTCGATATAAACCACATATTACGAATGAGTAATTACAGTTTCGTTAATATGAACTCACCTATGCATCATCCTCACCAATAACGTTACTACAAAAGTAGTCATATTCAAACTCGGAGGGCACCACTCCCTGTCTAGCTGGTACACCACACTGACATAGAGGTTCGGGACCGTAGTGGCATGTAAAATCATCAGAATCCAACGATAATAATAGTTGAAGGTCATCGGGCCAATGTGACCTTAGACCGTAAATAAGCTCATTAAAATCACACCTTGTTTGTTACCCTGCAAAA
>VSTD030000734.1:0-14798 GCA_008808055.3 Sporobolus alterniflorus
TTTGACGCAAAAGAACAGGGGCTCTTGCAGAGTTTGGGAAATTTTCAGGGATTTTTGAAGCGTTTGGAGTGGTTTAGGACCTAATAGTAAATAGTTTTTAAAACCGAGGGGTCGTCCAGCAACATCTCAAGTCACGTAGGGACCATGGGTTAATTTACAACAACCTCAGGGGTTTAATTGCAAAATGGTAAGAAATAAGGAATTCCTGGATTTATTTTCCAACGGGAAACTCCGTGGATCAGGTCCACGGCATTGTGAACCAGCGACGTAGCTCGTGTCCATGATGGACCGAAGGTGATGCAGACAAGAGGCGTGGCAGCTCACCGGCGTTGGTCGAGGAGTACGAGGAAGACGAGGTGGAGCCGGAGGCAGGCCCACCGGAGCACAAGAGGTGGAGAGGTGGCACGGTGGTAGTGGAAGACGGCGATGGAAGACTCACGCTGTGTGGGCTCTTGTCACACCCCAAAATTTTAAATTATGGAATGTGACTAAAATTCACTGAATTTTAAAACTTTTTCTCAATAGATCATAGTTTGCTTTTAGATTATTCTAGAGAATCTATTTTATTTAAGCAAAAGATTATTTTCTAAATTATGAAATTAATTTAGGAATTATATAATTGATTGTTGCATTTCTTACCGTTGCATAATTTCTTTTGTATTGATGTGTGCTTTAGATTTTATTTATGCAAGTAAAAGTCATTCAAAATTTGAATCAAATTTGAATTTAAGTCAATATAGGAAACAAAAAAGTCTCTAGCATTTTTCAAAAGCTTTTTGGGTCGATTCTCTCCAGCTGGCCCAGCTTTCCTCCTCTTTTCTTTCCCACGTAGCCCGCTAGCCAATATGCCAGCCCACCCTGCTCTTTTCTTTTTATCCTCACGCAGCTCACTGGCCGGCCCAGCTCTCCCTTGCGCAGCCCAGCACCGCCCACCTCTCGGCTAGCTCCTGGCCCAGTTTTCCTCCAGCCGAAGCACAGCTTGCCCTGGTCGTCTAACTAGGTCACCGAGCCCGTATGGTAACCTGACGTTGTGTAACCCGACATTATCCCATGGCTTTGCTTAACCCGGTCACCGAATTCACTGGTCGCCCGTGCTGCGCTGTCACGTCCAGTGCTCCTTGAAGACTTCATGTTGAATCAAAACAAGGAAAAGGGGGAATAGAGTTAGTTACGAATCCGCATCAAATCTTCAATGGATCTTTGATTCGGTTGGGGACTGGACTCTAGACGTTGCTACGACCCCGCTAGGACTCTTCCTCCTATAAATAGCAGCCCCCGGAGACCCCCTATCCAGGATTCCCCATTGTAACTCCCGAGCTTGGCCACCGGTGCAAAAAGCTTCACCGGGGTGCCTTGAACCCATTTCGATCTCAACGCCACCGGAGACCCGCTGTGGATTGCCCTCACCGAGAGCTGCCGGTTGGAAGAAAGCGCCATCGCCGCCAGCCCAAACTGCTGCTTCCCGCGCCCTAAAACTACCCCTAGTGAGTACTCCCCAATGCCACAATCCTGTAGGACGAAACCTCGCTGAACTTCATCCACCACGAGCCGAGTTTGAGCCCCCCTGCCCCCCGTCATCGGCAATGGCACCACCGCGTCCAGAGTGCGTTGACCAATGTTCTATCCAGCGAGGAGGAGTCAACCGTCAATTGCTAGATGCACGGCTAGGATTACATCCCAGCGTAATAGTTCGGCATATTAAGTCATGGTCGTCCATCGAAGAATCAACGGTCCAGATTAGATCTTAGATTCATTAAATCTCTGTCGTCCGTTTTATTTTCTACGGCTGAGAAAGCATACCCCTTCACGTTCTAATCTCATGCGTCCATCTGGGATTGAATGGCCCACGTTTAATGAGGGATCCGTAGACCCGTGAGCCAGCGCCATGGACCCAGTCCATCAACCGTAGACCTATTCTATGGATTTTCTCTTAGGAAAACAATTCCAAATTTCCAAAAACCGCAACCCTTTTTCAGAGAAGCCACTACCCTTTTAGCTAATTATTTTCACACAATTTTTCAGTAGAAGAATAAATCTGATAATTCCTAAAAATCCTTAGATCTTACAATTTAGCCCTCGGCTTTTGAATTATTAGTTTTTCCATCCTTTTCCAATAAAAATAATTGTTTTAATTCTAGGAGATTGCCAACCCTTGTTTATTTTACATTTAAACCCCTTGGATTTATTATATTTATGTTTAAGCCCCTAAAACTTTACAAAAGCACCCCTGAACTTTTTCAAAATTACATGTTAGTCCCTGTAATTTTGCCTTTAGGCCCCTAATTAACTTTGATAATTACGATTAGGTCGTTGCCTTAATTATTCTTAATTTGTTTAATTATTGCTTAAATCTGTTAACTTTAAACCTTCATAACTTTTTCACCATAGCTCTGATTCTTGCGCTCATGCATTCGTAGCAATGAGTAGAATCTTTTGTTACTGTTTGTTTAGTATTTAGGTAATGTTTGGTATACTGTTTTATTTATTATTTGTATTGCTTGTTTCCGGTCGCTATTATTTAGACGTTGCGATCTTCAATAACCTTCAAGATCTCGAAGAAGAAGACATTGAGCAGCAGTTAGCGAGGAATCTAGGCAAGTATCCTTGACCATATAGAACTTCTTTTCTCTACCTTTACACATCCATATGCATTAAATTGATATTATAGTTTACTTTGCATTGGTTATGGGATGAGCGTATGGGTAGATATTGCTTAGCCCTGCGGTCATAGTATAGTCTTGTCATTCTCTTTATTGAGTTCTTTGGTGGACTTCACCAATATGTTATTGCTAGTTAAGCATGACACTATGCTGGTTTAGCACGAGATGTTGGTTATGGTATGAGGCAGTTAGATGCCATGATGAGCAAGGGAAGTTTTAGCAAGATACCCAGCGTACAGATGGGATTGTGGATTATTTGGAAAGGTACCTCTTGGTACGGTGTGGGATAGTGGTTGGATTGGAAAGGTGCCCGAGGTATGGTGTGGATTAGAAAGGTGTCTCATTTGTGGAAAGTCATGCTGGAATCAGCTAAGGACCGGTTCTAGAGAGTAGACACCCCAGGACAATAGGTGCCACCATGTGTCCGGTATGGAACGACTTGCTTACTAATTAGGGGTATTGTAGGAAGCATAAAATGCACCCATCGTTAACCTTTGTAAAGGCATATAGTGATCTCCCGGTCTCACACCACGGAAGTGTGGTTGTGCTATCCGGGGCATGGCAACAAGATTTTCTAGTTGCTCAAAGGTGATGAAAGCAATATGCGTGGGTACAGGGTACTAACCTCTGTAGAGTGTACAACTATGATAACAATTGTTCTTACGGTTACAAGCGGTCTGGGATCCTCACTGGATTAGTGGGTATTGGTTTGGTTATGGATGGGTATATGTCTTGGTGAGATTTGCCAAGTTGTGAGGCAACATTGGTTTGAGATTTGTCATGAGTCATAAGGTTGCGAGGTAACCCTCAATCAACCCTTTTTAATGAACTAATTGAGTTTTGGTAGTTTCAACTTCACATAACAAATAGGTTGCTAAGTGTCAATGAATCTTACATATAGGATGCTTCTGTTTTAAGTTTTGGTACTACTAGTTGCATGTAATTATAGTTATTTCCCACCACTTGCTGAGTGCCAACCATAAGTGTACTCAACCTTGCCCAACTGTTGCTCAGAAGATGAAGAAGAATTAGAGTACTTCGATGAGGAGTTCTAGGCGAGCGATTACCCTCGGTCGATTGCCTGTAAAGTTATGGTGCCGTTCTGATGATGTGTCTTCGAGAGTGATTGATTTAGTCTTTTGCAAGACATTATTCGTGTAATAAACATATTATATTAAGACATTGGTTATTCTGTATCCATTTTCTATATGGTACGTGTGTAAACTTGATTCCTGAGCACACACACTATGAGCATTAAGGGGTTTATATAGGGGTGGGGGAGGGCCAGGGAGGAGGCAACGGGGTGGTAATCAGCGGTGTTAAGGCATTAACGTCATTGATGACCGGGGTGGTTAAGGAGGGGGATTAACCCTAGGGTTTAAGGCATGGAGGCGGTATCTCGAGGTACCGAGCGGGGTGACCGACATGGCCGGGAGTGGTGAGGAGAGGAGGTGGCACGATCGGGATCGAGCGGTGCAGTGGAAGGGATGGACCTGACATGCGGGGCCCGTGTGTTAGTGGCAGGGAGAGAGAAGGCGGTTTGGTGGAAGACGCAACTCAGAATGGAAAGTGT
Organism: Sporobolus alterniflorus; assembly: GCA_008808055.3. NCBI lineage: Eukaryota > Viridiplantae > Streptophyta > Magnoliopsida > Poales > Poaceae > Sporobolus > Sporobolus alterniflorus. Next base: position 4,234 of record VSTD030000734.1, read on the forward strand.
ATTCCAAGGAGTGCGCCAAGGGCCCTTAGGCTGACAGGGTCGGGAGAGGGTGTGGCGGCCTACGGGGAAAGGGTGGGCCGATGTGGCGGACTGGCCCGGCTAGGCCGGACCCGAGGGAAGATTCAAATAAGAGTTTGATTTTTGAATTTCAAGGGGTTTTGGAATTTGGCAGGACTTGGAGAAATTCTAAAAAGAGATTTAGAAGGAATTTGGACATGAGGATTTTTCCTAAATTCTCCTAGGCTTCTCAAGGATTTTTAGAAAATACAATATGCCATTCCATGAATGCAACTTTAGGCCAAATTAAATTGAGAAAATCTTTTCCTTGGGCTAAATTTTCCAAAAATGTAACCTAATGCACTTCTAGCTTGGCAAAATTTAATCATGCAAAATGTGGGTGTTACAACAAGCCCCCGAGTCCTCAAGCTGAGAAGACCACGCCAGAATCTCCAAAGCCCCCGAGCCCTATTAATGCACAAGGCCCCACCGGCGTCGAGGGTATTCCGACTTCTTCATTCCATGCTACCCCAAGTCATGACACAATGGACATTTCCCAAAGGTTAGAGTCAACCAAGATGCTTGAAGTGATTCCCCCGAGCCCCCGGTCCTACGGACTCGGGGCACCCGACGGGCTGCATACAGGCGAAGGTTCATCTGTGCCTTCATTCAGGACACAACCGCGACTGTTTTCACTTGTTGTGGAGTCCTTGTGGGACAACCTGGATTTCATTCAGGCCGGATTTCACATCGATCGGTATGTTACGGCTGTCGTGGACTCTGAAGTTGAAAGAGAAAACATCAAGGCGCTCTTCTCTAGCCTAGAGACCACCTCAACTCAGATTAAGGTAATTACTTAAGAGGATACCGCCTCAGCTTTGGTACAAAGTCCGGGTGGTCACTGTGGTCAAAGGTAATGGGGACCTCTGACCATTTAAGGTACTCGGGGGGTGACGGGTGAGACCACCATGACCTTCTAGGCTGTGAGTTTTTGCTTCCTCCTTGACTCATATGACTCGGGGCCACCATAGATGTAGTTGACCTCTTTATGAGCCTCAGGGAAGTCTCCCTTAGGATCCTCAGGCTTTTTCTCTTGATTGGCCCCTTTGGCCGTCTTGAGAAACTCATCTGTGAAACCTTGGAGTCGGTCGTAGTCCTGGGTCTTGTGCTTTCCCTGGGGTGAAAAATGCAGATGCAATCCAGGAAGCCTTCAAATTCCCAAGGCTTGGGCCGGTGCTCCTTATGGTGTCGTGGCCATTCCACTGCATTGATAGAACAGCCTGCTTTCCTCTTCTTGTCATGGCCCTTGGACGTGCTAGCTTGATCCGTATGACCCGACTCCTTCTGTTCTCTAGTGTCGAGGGTCGCCTCCTCAGCCAGGGTGTCACACCTCAAGATTTCAAAATTTGGAATGTGACTAAAATTCACTAATTTTTTTAAAAAATTACCAATAGAATAAAATTTGGTTTTGAATTTTAGAAAGAGATACCTATTTATTTAGGCAAAAGAATATTTTCTAATTTATTAAATTATTTTAGGCTATATAAATATTTGCTTGTCGCATTTCATGCCACTTGCATATTATTTTGATATCATTGAGTGCTTTAGCTTATGGTTCGTGTAGAACTCATTCGAAATTCGAATCGAATTTGAATTTGAATCAAAATAGGAAATAGAAAAGCCTTTAGAATTTTCCAAAACCTTCTTGGGCCAAAATCCAGCCGGCCCACGCTGCTCTCTTCTTTCTTTTTCCCAGGCGGCCCACTCTTCCCGTCTTCCTTTCTCCCTTGCTCAGCCCACCACTCCCCCCGGCCTTCCTCGCAGCAGCCCAGCCTACCCCGTAGCGGCCCATTTGTCAAGGGTGCAGCCCAGTCACCTTACAGTTTTCCCAACTCGGGTTAGGTTGCCGCTTTAACCCGCCTCACCCGACCGGATCGTGCCACTATGCCACACCGCCCAGGCCTGGGTCATCTCGTCCTAGTGTTGTGTCGTCTCGTGCAGCACCAAGAGACTCATTCTAGCTCTCTTTTCTTGCCCCTCACGGCACCAACGAGTCGGAGAAGATTTTATCCCCAAATCAATTGTAAGTGGCAACCAAATCTAGAATCCCTTGTGTGCTAGGAATCTTACCGAATTGGTTGCGACTCCAAGATGGAATTCAACCTCCGCACAATCAGGAACTCTAGGCCTATATAAGGAACCCCCCCTCCCTGAGCCTTTTTGCTGTCAAAACTGAGCCGCTGACCCAAGCTCAAGGTTGCGCCATTGTCCCATCGTTGTGCCGCCTCGTCGCCCGGAGGAGCTTCCCCAAGCCTTGTCACCGCCATAGGACAAGTCCCCGGAGTCGAAGCACCATCGAAGGCCGCCCCCACCATCATTGAGGCCCATCCGAGACCTGTCACCACCGCTATCTTTTGGGAGGCCACCACGAGCCGCCGTAACCGCCAGGTAAGGTTGCCCCGAGCCGCCACCTTCTATTTTTGCGAAAACATCGACACCTAGTGCGCTACCGTGAGCCCTCTACCGTTCCTCAGGTGCCACCGTGTGGGAGTGCTTCCACCCTCTTATTTCCTCACATACCGGTTCGGTGCCCATAAAATCTTGGCCATCGATCCATAAACTGATAGTGTAGATTAGATCAAAGAAATACCCTTTCGCTCCATTAAATCCAGGCCATAGATCTCAGATCAAATGGCCTACGTTTAATTAGTTCTGGGTTCGACCCCGTGGACTTGTCCACGGAGTCGTGCGCCCGGTCCACCGCTTTTCCTTTAGAATTTTAATTCCCTTAATTCCAAAAAATCCCAAGATTCGGTATTTTTACATTTAGTCCCGTCGATTTAATTTTATTAATGATTAAGCCCCTGGGATTTTATAAAACCACCCTGAACTTTTCCAAAATTATATTTTAGTCCTTATAATTTTATGCTTTGGTCCCTAATTAACTTTTTATAATTACGATTAGGTCACTGCTTTAACTTTTTATAATTACGATTAGGTCACTGCTTTAATTAATCTTATATATTTTAATTACCTTTAAGATCTATTAACTTCAAACATTCATAACTTTTTAACTGTAGCTCCGATTTAAGTGATTCTTGCGCTCACGTGTTTGTAGTGACGAGTAGAGTCTTTTGGTATTGTTTTTTTTAGTATTTAGGTACTTCTTACTATACTATTTTATTTATTGCTTGTTCTAGTCATCGCTATTTAGGTGTTTCATTGTTCGAGAAGATTCAAGACTACAAGGTATAAGACTTTAAGCAGCAACAAGTGGAAAGTAAGGCAAGTGACCCTTGACCATGTTGACCTTATATGCTTTCTTTCTCTGGTATATACACTGGCTTGCATGCATTAATATTGTTACATAAGCCTCATACTTTAGGAATATGGATTCATACTTGGTTAGTTATGCTTAGCCATGCAGTCATGAGTGTTGTACAAGTCTTTCATCCTTTGTGATGTTGAGTTTGGCTTGTGTCTTTCTGAGAGATTATCTTCCATTCGTCTAGATGTGAGTTGACCGTGGTGAGGATCAATGTTGTGATTTGAGAAATGGTGGAGATGGTTAATACCGTCATGGCATGTGATGCTCGAATCTACTAAGGACCGAATCTTAGGAGTAGACACCCCAGAACAACATGTGACACCACGTGTTTGGTATGGAATGGCTTGCTTACTAATTAGTTAGGCTATAGGTTGTGTGTCATACTCGGTTGAGTGGGAATGGCATCATACTTTGTGACATACTTTGTGACCTGCCTAAACCACATGGTGCAAGAGGAGACGTTTGTGCGGGAAACCTTAGCACTACTAGCGGGGACCATTTGTTTAGGAATCAGTAGAAAAGCATGACATACTCCTGTAGTAAACCTTTATAATGGCATGTAGTGATCTTTGGGCCGTACACTAAAGGAAGTGTAAAGAATGCCAAAAGGAAGGTTTTCTAGTCACCGACGGGTGATGAAATCACTACGCGTGGGTGTAGGGTGCTAACCTTTGCAGAGTGTATAACTATCATGATAGCCGAGCTTGCAGTTACAAGCGGTCTGGGATCCTCCCTAGAACAGAGGGTATGGTTTGGGAATGGGATGGTTGGATATGGTTTGGTATAGCTTTGTGGTACTGTGTGATCCTTTGTGCCCCTTTGTGTCCTTTGTGACCCTTTGTGCACCTTTGTAGATCATAATTTGTGATACTTTAATTCAACTTAATTGAGTAATTTTAGCCTGCAATTTTAACTTAGTAAATAAGTGCTAATAATTTGAGAGTCAAGTTTAAGTGCATTTCTGCTTACAGCCTTATTACCTCATTTACTTGATTATTACCCTTGCATATCATTTATTTCCTACACTTGTTGAGTACCAACCATAAGTGTAATCAATATTGCTATTTTCCCCCTACCACACAAACCTGCTACTCAGAAGCTGAAGAAGACTTGGAGTACTTTGATATGGTGTTCTAGGTGAGAGATTGCCCCGGCTGATTGCCTGTGGAGTTATGGTGTTTTTCCGCTGCAATGCTTCTGAGAGTGTTTGACTTAGTATTTTGTAAAGATATTATTCAATAATAAATATTATATATTGTGACATTGGTTATTCTGTATCCATTTTCTGTACGGTATGTGTGTAAACTTGATCCCTGGATACACATACTATGAGCATTCGGTTTTGGCTTAAAAACCGGGTGTGACACAGGGCGTACGTGTTAGCAATAGCGAACATCTCTTCTAATGTCATGGGATTCTTCATGGCGAGCTTACGAATCAGGGAAGAGTCCATGAGTCCCTTCTTGAAGAACATGACAATTGACTTGTCATCAACCTCCGGGATAATGTTTATTTTGTTACAAAACTGCTAGATAAACTCCTAGAGGGACTCTCCTTTCTTTTGAATGATGTTGGCTAGGTCCCAGTCAACTCCTGGTCATGTGCACGTGGTACATAAGTTATCGGTGAACAGTCAACGCAAATGATTCCAAGAATGAACTGATCCTGCGGGAAGCCCTAAGAGCTAGGTCCCGGCTGATGCGAAAAGACAGACTGGCCAGTAGTTCGCCATGATGTATGAGTCCCCTCCGGCGGCCTCGATGGTGAGCTGATACACCTCAAGCCACTCAGTTGGATTGGTGGACCCAACATACTTCTCAATCCTCGATGTCTTAAAATTTAGGGGCCAACACACCCTTTTTAAGTCTCAGGAATAAGCCTTGACACCACCTAGAACGTGTCCTCCTGCCAGAGAATGCTGCCGGTGAGGTTGATCATAGTAAGCACCATAATAGTCATAGTCCCTTTCAATGCATTGCTCCTGCTCATCACGCACCCGATCTCGGCGTTGGTTTTCAATTCGGCCACGTGCATCTTTGCCACGGATGACATCACACAAGTTGCGTTTGTCCTTGCCATGCCCTCGACCATGCTCCTTCGGTGGAGTGATGCTGCTGGTCGAGTCCCCATAGGGACTGTGCTGGTGGTCACCTTCGTGACCCCAGTCTTCGCCCTCCTGGTCGTGGATTGGACCTGCTCCAGTTGCTACATCTAGCATCTCTTGGAGGTGTTTGACATGCGCATTGACTTCTTCGTTGTCCTTGGGCAGATGAGGGGTAATTTGATCATTGAGCATCCTCGAAGCCAGGGTGTTGTGGGCTGCTGTACGGTAAATCTGCTCTCCTTGGTACTCAATCCGACCGATTTCCTCATGGATCGATTATGACCGGTCTCGGAGTCAGACTCAGTCAGCACGGTGCCATGAGTTGAACTTTGGGTGGTGTCTCCTTGATGGAGCCCCATCCCCAGGCTCATCCTCTAATGCCCCAGAGTCATCCTGCACGCTGTTATGCCCCTTCCTTTTATCGAGCTCCCTGGCCAAATGGGTAGCCCGTGCCATCTCCTCTTCTGCCTCTTGATGGATTTCTTCGGTGGTCTTTGGAGGGGGTGGATCTCCTTGGCCCACCATATAGAATTCACTGTCGTTCTCAGAGTCAGATTATGATGATGACTAGTCAATTGGATCTGTTGTGGCCACCGAGATAGCCAGGGTGTGAGTCCATGTACGAGTTGAGCCTCGCTTACGAGATCGACTCAAATCGGGTCTAGTGAGAGCGGTCGATGCCTGATCTGATGACTTTGCTCAACTCTAGTTCCTGCAGACTTAGAGCCCCAAAACTTATTGGTTATAAACTCAAGAGATCCTAGACACCACCTTGAGCAAGGAAGAAACTTGGTTGCAGAGTGAAACACCATTGCTCTCACAAAGCTTGATCTCGTGAGCCCCACAGTAGGCGCCAACTGTCATGGTTTTTACAACTAGATTTGAGAGTAGGGGTGCTCATGGATGCAAAGAACAATGAAACGTGAGGGACACAATGGTTTACATAGGTTCGAGCCTCGTTCAGATAAAAACCCTACATCCTTTATGCGTCGGTGTATTATGATTGCTTGGGTCAAGACCTCCCCTACCCCTCCTTTTATAGACTAAGGGGGTAGGGTTTACATGGAAGATCTGGTCAGTTATGATTGTACATGACTCAAACTCTATCTCTACTTGTCCTATTTACAAGATTTGATTCTATATCTATCTTCTAAACCGTCTCGATTATGGGCCTCCTGACCCGTTTCCTTAGGCTGAGTGGGCCAACTCATGGTAGGCCCCCCTGTTCCTGTTTACCGAGTCCAGGAGATGTGGTACCCATGGTACCAGATCCCATCACCCGTCAGCCCTGGCCCCCTTATATTCGTCGGTGAGGCCACGTCACCGATGAATATAAGCCATGTATATTCATCGGTGATGTGGCCTCACCGATGAACCTATGAGGCTAGTCAAAGTCAACTTGGGAGTCATATATGTACATCGGTCACAGGTACAAACCGACGAAAGTAAAGTATATTTGTTGGTTTAGGTCACCGACGAATGTATTTTCAATTAAATTCGTTGATACATCCCCTGACGAATCTTATCCTATTTCCTGTAGTGATAATTAAAAGGGTAAAAAAAGGTGGATGGTTAAAACAACCATCAAAAAAGTTTTGTAAATTCCAGAAAGGCAAGAAAAATAATAAGCACAAGAAGAGCAAATCCAAAGGTCAAAGATCAGGGAAAGGCAAGAAACCTTTCAAGTGCCACCACTATGGTGGTCCTAATCATATTGCAAAGAAGTTCAATATACCCCAACACTTGGTTGACTTCAATGTTGCATCCAATGCGATTACAACTTTGGGAAAGATCCATGATGAAGCTGAAAAGCCAAGCTTGATGTCCAAAGACTACATGGACATGGAGAACACGGTTGTTGAATACAATTTGAATGGTGTGTTTGGAGACCTAGAATAGGTTCTATTTACCTCCATAGATTTTAGATGCATGATCTATAGTCTATGGAATAAAAAGTTGTGAAAATTAGTGATTCTAATATGTATTATAATAATTGAAAGTCCCTTGATGTCGCCTAGAGGGGGTGAATAGTCATTTCTGAAACTTAAACAAAAACTTGCAGCGGAATTAAACCACCAAAATTGGACACTCTAGTTTTGTGAGTGAGATGCAAACAAACCTACTCAAGAAATCTTCCAAGTACTTTATAAATTAAAGCAAGATACAATAACAACTTAAATAACCCCTTGAAATGGATCCACAAAGAATCCACTTGAGAACTCAATGACACAAACTGGATGCTTTGGTTTGGTAAACCGAAAAAGTCAGGTTTTCTTAGGATAGAAACTGTAAACAACACAAAATAAGAATCCCGATTGAGTTCAATACTAACCTATGACTACAGAGTGTGCAGGCAAGCTCAAGAGATATAGACAAAAGTAAATTAAGCATAGCTACACATGCAGCATAGTAGATTGAAGAAGACATAAATAGTCAAGATCACAAGGAGGCAAACCAAATGATGGACACAATGATTTGTTTGCCGAAGTTCAGAATCACCAACCCCGTAATTCCTGTGTCTCTATTGAGGAAGCTTGAGTTTCTCACCAAGGCCAACTCCAAGTCGGGTTTCTTTCAATCACTTTCCTCACTCCACTAAGATTTTGCTTCTTTCCTTGCAGGGCATAGTAGACCTTTACAAACTTTCCCAAGGTTCACCCCAACCTTGCGAGCTCCAGCCGATGCCTAGCCGTTTAGGAGGCTTCACCTCCAAGAGTAACAAATGACACAAATATTAGCTTCACAAAGCTCAATTGCTCATAAAGAGGATTTTCTCTCAACCCAAACTTGGATTTATCACAAATCACACAAACCTCACCAAGAAGTGTTGAGGAGAGCTCACAAAGGCTTAGTGATGAGTGTTTTGTGGATGGCACCAGCACCCTCCAAAGGATGGAGGGGGAAAGCTTTTTTACTTGTCCCAAAAAATTAGCTATTGTGAACTAGCCAGCAAAAACTGTATACTCCGGCTGGGGAAACTAGGACATCTAATTTTTTAAAACTAACCATTAGAGCTCAAACTGCCCAAATCGGACCCTCTGGTTTGGGAAACTAGACTATCCAGTTTTTCTAGGTTCAGTGAGATGTGGAGTGTGTGTGGCCATTGCGTTTCACTTATCTCACTTGGGTTTTAGGCTTTTTGTTGAGCATTGTGACTTTGTTTGCAATCCAAGTAACATCCCTCTTGATAGAGTGGCATGCCTATACTAAAGATTAAATATAAATTACATTTCTTCAACTAGAGCTTGCACAATGATGATTGTTTCCACTTCATTTCTTTTTGATTTCATGAGGGTTGCCACATGTGCTTTTGCTTTGGTATCATCTCTTAGAGGTTGTGACTTGGGATACTTCAAACCGTTTGATCAATTTTCACTTTTGGTCTCCAAGTCACTGTATATCTTGATTCAATAAAGATTGACACTTAGAGATATGCAATTCTTCATGGCTAGTTTGATTCCTCAGATTTAAACATCCACTTGCCATTCTCCATCAAATCTAATACATTGACGCCAAGACTCTAGCTTGCTCTTCTCCGGTGCATGGTTCAACATGGCCAAGTCCTAGTTAATCCTTCTTCAACTACCATCATGACTCACACATCACTTCATCTCTTCCATAGACTCATTCTTGAAACTCTTCTTCTTGTTTGTTGGATAAGATCATCAATTATTGTCTTCTTGATATGATCAAGTCGCTTCCCTTGATATCCATTACCTAGAAGTAGAACTTGGTCGATCCCTTTCTTGTATATGAGCAAGTCACTAGTGTTGAACCAAGGTAATATTCATTATCTTTTTGTTCATGTGTTTTTCATGGTTGGCTTGGAATAGATTCTTTAATATGAAACTATTTATTGGTTGACTTCACATATTGATTACACAATTCTATTTGCTCCATAATTGTACTCTTTCATTTAGAATCTCCTCATATACTTCACAAAAGATATTAGACCTTTAATCAAGTTGTCATTCAATACACCAAAATCCACTAGGGGACTAGATACACTTTCAATAATATATTAGCACTTTGATATTTTGTATGAATGTATGTATGACTATAAGTTCTAAATATAATAATTATTTTATATAGATCTTTGAAGTCAATCCAATAGAAGAAGAAATGTGTCTTGTGGATAGTTACACCACAAATTCTATACTTAGGGGAAACAAAATATTTTCAAACTCTTACAAGGAGAATGAGAAATATTTTGACTATTGCAGGACGTGATACGAATATATTAGGCTCGGGTCAAGCTATTATAATACTTATCATGGGTACGCAAGTAACAATCGAGAATGCATTGATGTATCCTGATTCTATATAATACTTTCCATGGATATGCAAGTAACAATCAATAATGCATTGTTGTATCCCGATTCTATATAATACTTCCATGGGTACACAAGTAACAATCGAGAATGCATTGTTGTATCCGTAAAAATGAGTTACATGTAATAACTCGTGAAGAGAATGATGAGGAGTTTCTCCACATTCTCCACATGATTAAGAAAAACGGAGATGATCATGATATTCTGGAGAGAATATCTTCCTTACCATCTGAATTGTACTATACATACATAACTTATGTACCACATGTTGCTTAAAAGGTGATTTTTCACATATGATCTCGCTTTGGCATTGACTCTTAGAGGTTGTGATTTAGAATACTTCAAACCGTATGATCAATTTTCACTTTTGATCTTCAAGTCACTTTATATCTTGATTAAATAAAGATTGACACTTAGAGATGTGATTCTTCATGACTAGATTGATTCCTCAGATTAAACATCCACTTGCCCTTCTCCATCACATATGGTACCTCGGCGCCAAGACTCCCACTTGCTCTTCTCTGATGCATGGTTCATCGTGATCAAGTCCTTGTTAATCCTTCTTCAACTATCATCATGTCTCACACATCACTTCATATCTTCCATAGACTCATTTTTGAAAATCTTCTTATGATCAAATTGCTTCCATAGATATCCAATACTTAAAAAATCTTCTTATGATCAAGTTGTTCCTATAGATATCCAATACTTAGAAGTAGTGCTTGATCAATTCTTTCTTAGTTATTAGCAAGACACAAGTGTTGAACCAAGTTAATATTCATCGTATCATTGTTCATGTGTTTTT
>VSTD030000735.1:0-14793 GCA_008808055.3 Sporobolus alterniflorus
CGTAGGTGGTCTAAAAGGACTAAAAAGGCTGCTGCTGAGAGAGCCTCTGTGGCGCCATCGCAGAGCGGTGGTCTAGTTTCGGCGACTGATTTTGATCAGTCTAAATAGGAAATAATGTATCTGCATTTTGTTGAGAAAGGTCTTGTTGATCCTCCTGGTCGTGTGAACAAGAAAACTATTTAATGTGTTATGTATATGATGTAATGGCCTCGAGTTTTATCTCACCCATGGTGTGTTGTGCACCTTCGCGTGCACATTTGTGTTTTGTTATGTGTTTACTTGTTTTTGTCATGGGCGACTGTGTGCGCCACCTTTGTGTGGGTTTTCTGTCTGCCTTCGAGCGCTTGACAGTCCATCATGTGTAAATTTGTGTGCTGCCTTCGAATAGGAAACACTTAGTCATCTGTTAGGTGCGAACGTCTTCTAAAATGTTATATCCTTGTTTGTCTCGTTGAGACTGAGTCCTAGTCTCTTGTAGGCCATGTGACTTATTTTGAGCTTTCGCGATCTCATTTAGCCCTTGGGCTTTTGGGGGCCTCGCTTCTTCCAAAATGATTTAATTTACAATTCTGCGATTTTGTTCAGCCCCTAGCCTTTTGGGAGCTTCGTTTCTTCTGGAATGTTTTAATTTATGCTTCTGCAATTTTGTTTAGCCCCATCCTTTTGGGGGCTTCGTTTCTTCCAAAATAATTTAATTTACGCTTCCGCGATTTTGTTTAGCCCCTATCCTTTTGGGGGCTTTGTTTCATCCAAAAGTGTTTTCGTGGAGTCAGTGGGCGAATGTTGAACTCAATTCGCCCGTGGCTTTGGATGTTTGGCCTTCGGCCTGTTGAATGCTAATCTAACCCTGTTAGATATTTTGACTTGTGAACAATTCTACGATAGTGTTTTCGAGGGATCAAAACTTATATTGATGCTTTAGGGTACAAGAGCTCTGCCTCATTAAAAAGCTCACACCCTCATGGGCTTCCCCTATGAGGAAAAGAATATGGGCTCGGTTTGTGGAAGGTAAAAACATGCGCGAAGGCATGTTTATAGATTACAGAGCCCCACAATTTACAGAGTTGACTAAATGCAAAAACGACAAAGATTGTCGGCCTTCCAGGAGTGGTCCAACACTCTGCCTTCGACGTTGGCCAAACAAAATGATCCTAGTTTTGTCTTTTCTATCACTAGGAAGGGTCCAATCCATTTTGCCTCCAGTTTTCCAAATGCCTCCGTTTGTGGGCTTCGCAACAACACTAGATCTCCAGCGTCGATTTGATTTTGCCTCACTTTCTTGTCTCTCCAAGCTCTTGTTTCATTTTGGTAGGACTGCAGATTCTTGACTGTTTCATTCGTTCTGGTTCCAGCAAGTCTTTTGACTGAGCTTCGGTGGGACTATATATGGCCTCCGCTTTTGTTCTGGCACTGTGAAGCTTAATTTCTTTTGCAGTTACTAACTCGTTGCCGTACAATAACCTGAAAGGGGTGAAATTTGTCGCTCTGGAAATGAAGCTGTTATGGCTCCATACTACTCTCAGCAATTCCTCTACCCACATGCCCTTCGGCTGGTCCTCCAATATTTTCTTTATTGCTAAGAATATGAGTGTGTTTGCTTTTTCTATTGCGCCATTGGACAAAGGAGGATGCACTGAGGCGAAAGCTGCTTCAACCCCTATTTGGTGGCAGAATTACTTGAAGATGTTATAGTCAAACTGCTTGGCATTATCGACAGTTGTCTTTCAGGGCACTCTGAAATGGTAGATTATATTTTGTCAAAAAAATCTTCCGAGCCCTACTACTATAATGTTGACTAGAGCTTTCACCTCTATCTACTTGGTAAAATATTCGCCTGCCACTACTGCATACTTGTAATTTCCCTGTGCGGTTGTTAGTGGCCCTACGATGTCAATGCCCCATCTCTACAGTGACCACGAGAGTGTGATGAGCTGTGATGGCTGCAAAGGTGCTTTGGAGTTTGGCGAAAACTTCTAGCATGTCTGGCAAGCGGTGACATGTTTTGATGCATCATCTGTTATTGAAGGCCAATAGAAACCCTGCCTGAACACTTTTGCTGTGAGAGCTTTTAAGCCTATGTGACCTCTGCGTACCCCCCGAGTGCGTCTATGTTAGCAACTCTTTGCCTTCATCTCCGCTCAAACAATAGAGAAGCGGTCATGTGACTGAAGTTTTATATAACTCATCTCCGAGCACCTGGTATGCCTTCGCTCTTTGCTGCATTCTGAGTACCTCTGTTTTGGTGTCTGGTTCATAATGATGGTGAAAGTATGTCATGATTGGTGCGCACCAGTCTTCTCACCATATGATGTTTACCATTATGGGCTCTGGCTCGACTATTTTTACGGAGGGTCTTTGATGGTTTGGAAGAACACATCCATTTGTAACACGGCCTTTTTAGCGGTTGCCTTGGCAAGCTCGTCTGCTTATGTGTTTTTTGCCCTTTTAATATACTCGACTGTGAAATAGTTCTCCATCCTCCTAACAGTGGCTAAGTATCTTTCTAAGGTAGCATCTCTTGCCATACATTCCTGTTCAATCTGGCCCACTATCACTTTGGAATCTATTTTCAATAAGAAATTCCGGACTCCCATTGCTCTCAACTTGTGGAGGCCTAGTAGTACTGCTTCATACTCGGCTATATTGTTGCTGCATTTGTTTGTTTCTACTATGAACTGCAAGCGTGCAGCGTATCTTAGCTTAATGCCCGAAGGTGATATCAAGATTGCTGTCGCCCCAGCTCTGGAGGCTCCCCAGGCTTCGTCACAATACACTTGCCATTGTGTGTCAATCACTGGTCCTTCAGTGTAACTAGAGGGCTCCATCCAGTCTATAATAAAGTCTGCCAGTACCTGGGACTTGATGGCACTTCTCTTTTCAAAGTCTACAACATGCTTAGATGATTCCATGGCCCATTTTCCAATTCTGCCTGCACAGTCTCAATTCCCAAAAATGTCATTCAAGGGCTGGTTTGTTAAGACTCTGACTCCGTGAGCTTCAAAATAGTGATGAAGCTTTCTAGCACTCATGACTACGGCATAACATGTCTTTTCCATTTCAGAATAATACCTCTTGGAGCTAGCTAGGGTTTCAGAAACAAAATATATCGGCACTTGTTACGAAAGCTTTCTACCTTCTTTGCATATCTCTTTTTCTTGCACGATGGCCCCGCTTACCGATGTGTGTGTGGCTGAGACGTATAGGATGAGAGGTTGATCTGGCTGAGAACTTGCCAGCATGGGCAACTTCTATATGTGATCTTTAAGTGCATCAAAAGCTTCCTGCTGCTCTACTAGTTCGGCCATGAACCGATTCAGTGTTGCGATTCTACCGATTAGCCTCTAGACTTCCTTTCTGGACTACAGAGGATTCATGTGCACTATGGCACTGATTTTATCTGGGTTAGCCTTGATTCCTTTCATAGATACCTGGAAGCCTAGGACCTTGGCCTTCTGCACACCAACCACAGTTCTCTAGATTTAAATTTAACTGCGTGTTGGGCATGTTGGCGAAGGTCTCAACTAAATCATCTATCTGTGTTGATTTTCTTCCACTTGCCACCACAATGTTGTCAACATACATGAAAACATTCCTCTGCATTTGGTCTTTGAGGATGGCCCTCATCATCCTACAAAATGTTGGGCTAGCAATCTTAAGGCCTTCGGGCATCCTCAGGCTGAAAGGTGGGGAAAAGCTCATTTTCTATTCGTCCTCTTTGCGGAGCCAGATTTGGTGGTACAAAAAGAAACAATCCAACAATGTCACTGTTGCACCCTGCTACAGAGTCTACCACCTTCTCAATTGTTCAGAATGGAAAATCATCACTCGGACATCACTTCTTGAGGTCAGTAATGTCTATACACATTCTCCACTTGCCATTCTTTTTCTTGACCATCACAACATTCACTAGCCAGCTCGGGTAATGGATTTCACATATGAATCCTACATCCATCAATCTCTGAACCTTTGACTTCGCTGCAGCCACTTTCTCATCAGACATCTTGTGAAGCTTTTATTTCTTGGGTTTTGTGGAGGATTGACCTACAGCCTGTGTTCAATTATGCTTCTACTGACCCCGTGAGATCGGAGATTTACCATGTGAAAACATCGTTGTTTTTGTCTAGAAATGAAAGCAACTTCGTCTCTTCACTTGGCAACATATCCTAGGAAATCATCGCTGTTTTGTCTAGCACCCTGGCGTCTAGCAGAACCATTTTGGTCTAGCACTCTGGCTCGATAGTAGGCTTATCTGCGAAGCTTTCTTTTCTCTTGTTTGCACTTGTGTCATTGGCACTCTCGGATTTCTCATCTTGTAAGTAGTTTACCTGTGAACCGGTGTGAAGCCTTTCTCTATGATTATTGCATCTTTTCGATTGCCATTGACTAAAATCACGGTTGAGGAGAGTGGAGAGCTGCTTCAAAAGTGTTGAGGACATCTCTGCCAAAAATGACATTGTAAGGGTAATTCATGTCCACTACATTGAAAGTTATATATTCAATGCGGGAGTTGCGAAGGCTACCAAAAGATAATGGCAGAAATATGGAGCCCATTGGCTCGATTCTTTTGCTGCCGAAACCATACAATGGCCTTGATGCCCTCTTTCAATTGCTTTCTATCAAAGCCCATTTGATCAAAGGCAAAGAGGAATAGAATCTTTGCCTGACTGCCATTATCAACAAGTACTCTTGCGGTATCCCATTTGTCGATGTGCGCTGTGATGGCCATGGCACCTATGTGTAGGAAAGATATGAGATTTTTGTCGGCTTTGGTAAAGGTTATGGGAATATGCGACCATTTGGTTCCCGTGATTGGGCCCTCAACCACCACATGATTGACTTGGCAGTAATACTCTCACTTCTGTCAATTGTTTTGGAAATCTAGGTTGGAGCCTCTGGTTATGGTGTGGATGGTTCCAAAGTTCGGGAAATTGGTGTTTTATTGGGAAGATTTTGTGGTTTGTGGCGGTGGTGGAAGTGTATTGGGCTCTGGCTTTGGTTGAACCATTTGAGAGTTTACGGGGTATGTCATTTGTAGTGGTGGCGGAGGGTAGGTTGAGTGGAATGGGTCTGGGTTTTGTGAGGGGTGTAATTGTATGGCTGGTAGTAAGGCGTAGGGTATCTATGGTAATTGGATTAGTATTCGGAACAGATGTTGGAGTGTTGGTACGTAGGTTGTTGTGATGATGATGATTGTGATTCTTTTTGCCAATGGGATGTATGGTTGGCTTCTTTGGCCGTGGAGGAATTCAGTGGTTGGTTTGACTTTTGAGTCATTTTCTTCTTGGATTCTAAGAAGATGGGATAATCCATTGTCCTATGGTATGTGTCTCTCTCATGAAATATGCAATACAGAGGTCTATTTTGGTTTTGGCCCCTGCCATGGCCCCGGCTTGAATAGCCGCCTCTGAGGTGGTGATAGTCTCTCTTGGAGACATATGTTCTGTTCTCGCCTTCTGGCCATGGAGGTCTAAATATTTGCTCCCTATTTTCTGGTGGTCCGCATCTATCTGAATTGATGTTGTGGATCTGCTTGTGTGTGGTGTCAAAACTCATTGTGCTCTCTCTGCTTTTCCTATACTTAGAGGGCCTTGAGCCTTCGTTCTCATTTACAATTTTTCTTTACTGACCCAGCTTGCAGAAGTGTAGCAGCTCTGATCTGCTGAACTTTCAGAAATTGTCATACAACTCCTCAAGTGTCCTCAGGCATTTCCTCACTATGTGGCTGTGGAGCTAGCTAGTACGCATTGCTTTTATGGCTTGTGTTATGGCGTGCTCGTCTGAGACCTCTGGGCTTGAGCTTTGAGACGAAGAAACCTGCGGAAAAAAGCTGGTAGTGTTTTTCTTTCATATTGTTGGCACGAGAAAATGTCTTTCTCTTTGCTAAGATCTGCTTGGAAACCTTGGAAATTAAGTAGGAAGTTTTCTTTGAGATACGCCCATGATGCGATGGACCTTGGTGGCAATCTTGCATACCAATTGGCTGCTGCATTCTCGAGGGATATAATGAATGATTTGGCGAGAGTTGTATCCCCCCCCCCGGACGAAGCTATCATAGCTTTATAAGACATGAGGAACTTTCACGGCTTAGACTCTCCATAATATTTTGGCGGAGGTACTGCTATATATTGGGGTGGCCATGGGGCTAACAGTAAGTTGTTAGCCAAGGGGCACTTGCTATCAATGTTTCCCTGTGTTTGCCTCCACAACTACAAGGCATGCTCTAGTGTGAAGGCTGTTGTGGTTGATGTTGGTGTGGCGGAGGTTCTTGCATTGGGGGTTCATGCTCTTGTTGGTGAAGGTTTTCTATTGTTCACTGCATATATGCTTGGGTTGCTCTTTCTTATTCAATCTGCTACTACATGATCTAAGATCTTCTCACAACCGCCCTTTGTCTGGCCATGCGCTCTTGCATGAGCCGAAGGCGCTTATTCTCCTAGTGAAGGCGTGCTAGCTCATCTTTGATGATTGTTTCGATTTCTTCCTCAGAGTCTTGTTGTTGGTCCTCTTGAATTTCGATGGCTTGTTGTTGCTACGAGTGTAGAGGCTGAGTGTTTAGAGCTACGATGTTCATGGTGAGCACCTTCGCTTGGGTTGTTGGTTGTTAGATTAGGTCCTTCGGGTCTTCTGGCTTCTGTGGTTGCTACATGGAGCTTTGTGGATGGTTGTGGGTGGGATGTTTGTGGTATGCATTTGGTTTGGATGGTTGTTTGAGAGGTGGTGAGGAGTTGACGTCCAGCCGCTTGGGATGAGCCTTTGGTTGGAAGTTCCTTCCTGGGTGTCTTTTTTGCATGGCATTTCATGTGTGTTCTTTCGAGCTCAAACACGGTGGGCGCCAATGTTTGGATTCAAAAACCAGGGGCTAATGTTCTCCATTGAGGGTGGGACAAAAGTAACAAACTCTAGAACAGGACGCGTGGCGCATGTCACAGAAATTCTTGTCAAACTTCAACCGCCTTGGGCTGGGAGCCCGTGCAGGTCTATTTATAGTGGGAGATCAAGGATCTTATTACAATGCCTTAAATGACCCTAATTACCTACCCCGCCAATAGAGTACATTGTGTGAGGTAATCTAGACTATTACATTAACACTACAGGAAACAAGGTAAAATTCCTTGGTTACAATCAAGGAATTTATTCACTAAACCGACGACTATATGTTGCATTCGTTGGTCAACTGAGGAATACCTTGACGAATATAAAGGCGATGAATATAATTTAATATATTCGTCAGTACCCATGAATATAAATTATATTCATCGGTTATGTGGAACCGATGAACATAATTACCTACATTCCACAGTTCCATGTAATCGACGAATGTATTGGCGAGCTCACTTGGCAATACGCCGCAGCCACATGGCTTTTACATTCATCGGTTAACCAAGGAATATACTGGTCGTATGGCATTTATATACGTCGGTTAACTGAGGTAGGTTGGCCACGTGGGTCGGGACTGGGGTGCCGCGTGGCTGATAGGTTCATCGGTTAACCGACAAATATAAGTGCCACATGGATAAAAGCTTCGGTTAACCGACGAATGTGTTGTATGGTTTTTTTTATATAATGGCTATTTTGGCTGCCTCCCCAGACGGGGAGCCTCCAAAACAGCTCCAAATTTAGAATATTACAGAAACCCTGCAACAGTACATCCAACTCACCGCAAGTTCAATACAAATCCAAAATCATGCAATACAATACAAGTCTGAAACACATAAAGGAACTATAAAATGTCCTCGCTTCACTCCACCGGGGGCAGGGGCCTGGGGCGCAAGGGGTCAGGAGCACCGGGGGTGGCGCCGCCCGGGAGTGGTGAGGCCGGCTCAGGGCATGGGCGGCGGCGCCCGGGGGTGGTAGCAGTAGAGGCCGACTCGGGGCACGGGCGGCGGCGGTGGAGGCGATGGCGACCGGCTCGGAGAGCGGGCGGCAGCGCCCAGGGGCGGCGGCGGCAGAGGCGATGGTGGCGTGCAGACATTTAGCGTGTGCGGCCATTTTGAAATGAGACAGAGGGGGGAAGGAAAAAAGAGCGTGGGCAGTTTTGAAGCCCAAGTATATTCATCAGTTAATCGATGAATATACGTGGGCCGTGCCACGTGGGCCCTGCCGTGTATATTCATCAGTTACCAATGAATATATGCGGCAGATTCATCAGTTATCCAAAGAATATACGTGGTAGGGCCACGTCAAACCGGTGCACTATATGTTCATTGACTAAGCTGGAGAAACTGACGAATATAATTAACTTATATTCATCAGTACCGGCGAATATAAAAGTATCGATGAAGAAATAGTGTTTTCCTGTAGTGTAAGACATTGCTTTTGACACTCCACTGAGGCGCTACAACATGTTGCACTGATGTGGCAACCTCCGGTTGATAGCTAGTGTGACCCCTCTGGCTTCTGACCTTCGCTCGTGCCATTCCACAAGCTTCGGTCCCAGCGGTCCACCACAGCCTCCACTTGGAGACCTCCGACACCTTCGGCTTCATGCAAAACATGGCAAACACTCCTTTTGCATCAATGAGGGTGTCAAAGTTTTTTGCACTGGCAAGATGCAGGGTGCTCAAGATTGTGCATTCCTATTCTGAGGTGGTCTTACGAACTATGAAGAACTACAAAGCACACTATAGCTTATCCTGGTTTATGCCCCCTTCTATGAGATAATAGCCCTACGTCCAGCAGTTTGATATTAAAGATGAACAATGGTTACAATGGGGATGAGTAGAGTGCTCGAGAGATTGGCTAAGTGAAAGGGGAAATGTTTTTGTGTCCCCTGCCTGAAGGGTAGGGGCCTTTTATAGATTGGGAGGCGGTCGAATAACTACAAGCTACTAACTTTTACATCCATGATGGGATTTACATGACCAGTGGGGCCCAGACTTGAGATGGTAGGTTCATAGAGGTCGGTTGGAGGCTTCCATGGTGTTTGGGTTAGTTCTAGAGTCTTCTTCTGGCCTCCCGGGCCTTCCTGGCGATGAGGTGGACAATTCTCGGGTAGGTTCTTGGAGAGGTTGCTTCGTGGTGTCTTTACTTGGCGGGCGAGCCTGCCCACATAGGGGTTGAGGTGCATGGGCTAGCCTACCCACTACACTGGCCTATGGTCCATAGCTCTCGACCGAGGGGACAGGGCCTACCTGCCACGCGCCGTCTTATCTTGTCATCATAATAGGCAGTGGCACTTGTCGGGGGAGAGGAAGCTTCCTGAGGCGTAGTTATCTGATGGAGAGTTTGTCTTCTTCGATGCCTGTCCTACAGAATATCACACATGATAAATCGTTTCTACCAAGCGACGCTCATCCCCTGGCAGCGTTATGATGACGTTTAGGCATGTACCACTGGTCTAGCGATGTCAGGCAGCGATGGGATGGATTCCACACTCGAGTGCATGCTGACAGGCATGAGTGGGTTCCTACTGCTACGTCCCATCGCACCAGGCACTTAAGACTGATGCTACCCGAGGCCCGATGTGGGTGATGCTTATCCGTAGTGGGGAGCCCCCGGGCATGGGAAGGCCCGGTTCCCTCCCACGGGTCACTGGGTAAGGCGGACAGGTGGTGAAATCCTGTTCGCCTGTGCTAATAGTAGGGTGGAGAAGTGACGGTGTGGTTTGTTACCGAGATTAGTTCCTTTTAGGTTAGTGGGCCCATCTCTTTAGCCTAGAGAGGTGTGATTGTTCCCTGGTACGCGGTGCTTGGTTCCCCAGCTGTATGGCACTAGAAGGAACCGATCATATCCAGGCGTTTTGGGCTGTAACTGGTGGCCCAGAGTACCCGGGGTAAATTACCCTGATAGTAGCCCCCGAGCCCTCTGTTGAGCTGATGGCCAGAGCCGGTCCCTCGACGCTAGACAGAATAGGTACTCATATGGTACTATGGGCACTTCCATGGGATTCGGTGGCGAGATTGTGGGGCTAAAGCCTCCACAATTTCGACTGAGAATCCCGCAATGGTGCTGTAACACCTAATCTATCTAATTCACAAGGTTATGGTAATCCCATGTTTAAGAGACCCTGAGAGTTCAAAGGAATTTAAAATCAGGATTTAATGATTAGCTATCTTTGAAATTCCATAACTTCTTGGGTCTTAGGTATTGGTCTGTGCATGTCAACAAGATAAAAAAGAAATGTTTGTAGACGGTCCTGGAGAACTCCATGTCCATGTTTGAGCACTAGTGGATTTATAATAGTGGGCTTAATATCCCTAAGTGGCCAGCTCTTTTGGATAGTATGAATCCAACTCATATTTACCACTTGTAAAGGAACTCCAAATTCTTGAATACAAGTGATAAAATCTAAATTCATAATCATGAAGCTGATGTTAAGATGGAATTTTATGGAGTTGATGAGATTTTTTCCTGAAGGTTGGAACCACATCAAAATTTAAATATGATTCAAATTGGAATTTAATTCTGAATTTTATGATTCAAATTCCAGAGGGAATTTGAAGTTGGGCAAAAAAGGAGATTCATTCCAGTTGAAATTATCTATGACCTGGCCAAGTTTGGAGAATTTTGGACAAAAGGAAGGCGGTGTTTTGTACTTTCAAGTTTGAAGTATATGGAAAATCTGGATTAATTGGAAAAATGATTGAATATTTACTAAAGGTTTTAAACCGGGCACGGCCCACCCAGGAAAATCCCCAGCACACTCACACCGAGTCCAATTGCACCATGTTGCCGCCGGACGCCGAATCTGATCTCCGGCACTGTAGTGACCGCGCCACTATAGTCCCCACCCTGGTGTCGTTCTTATCCTCTCGGCTAGGGCTGCGTCGAGGCAAAGATATTTTCCCTGCCTCCGTTCCTCATCTCGCCTTCACCACCGCCATCTGCTCTGCCTTCCCCTGCACTGCTTGCCGCCATTCTACTGTGCTGTTGAAGACCACCACCGGAAGCGGCCGAGCTGCTGCTACTCCTTGTGCGTCGTCTCCTCCCCAGGCCTCTGCTCAAAGTGGCCTAGCCATCTGACACCATTTCCGCCTTCACCATGGACTCACGGTATCCTCTCCGACCACTGAAGCCACCACTGGTGACAAGCCAACTCCGACCCGGCCCATCCCCGTCGGCACCTCCATGAGAAACCCGCGACCAACAGCCTCCTCCCCAACCTGTCCAACGCCCTCCTCCACCGCTACTCCACCCCATTGATGTCATGCGCTCCAGCCAACCGCGCACCGCCGTCGACCTACTACCCCAATGAGCCTCCCTCCGCCTCGCTGCCCAAAACGGGAGCAGCACTTCACCAACCATCTTCCTGACCCCTTACCGTTGTTGCTGCTGGCAGCCACCCTATGCGAGCGCCCTCCCCTGTTTGTCCTGTTTCGTGCGGAGCTTCTAGCTGGGTCTTGGGCCGGCCAGTTTGGACCTGAGAGGCACAATAGCCCTATTAATTATCCCTGGTTTTAGTTGAATCAAATTCCAATTAGCCTGAACTTTCAAAATTGGTTTGAATTTCAAAGGAACATAGAATTGAATCAAATCAACTCTGTTAGCCCTTGCAAATGTATTTCTGTAGAATGAAATTATAAAATAAGTTAAATTTAGTTAAGTACCCTTAATTGCATAAGCCTTGTTAACCCTTAGATAATTCATAGTAATTTGTTAATAAGCTAATAATTAGTGAGACCCTCACCCATAATTATCCTTCCATCTTATTAGCATGGCAAAGTCAGATAATACCTTTTTCATGGTCATGTGCTAAGTTAAGTGCTTGATCACTCTCTTTGGGGATAAATAGCCTTGTTAATGGAAATAACTAGGTTAAGATCCATCTTGCCATGAAACCTTGGATTCGACCAAACCCTAGCATTCTGCTTGAGCTATGTAATTAGTAACCCCGAGCCTTGTTACCTTCCAAGCCCACTTTAAGTTTAAGCCGAGGTAGCTAAGGTTCTTGCTCGTCATATGCATTCTAGTTTAAATCTAGCATTTCCTTGCGGCCCAGGTGGTTACAACATTGAGCAAGAAGGTTCGAGCCAGAGCTTTGGGGGTCAACATTCGTGAAGCTCATGACTAACTTTCTTTCTTTATTTTGCAAAGGCAAGCACCGCTTGCATAGGATTTCGCTTTGCAATCTTTAATTTATGCAGTGTTTGTGCATTTATGTATAGGAATTCTATGAAACTTAGTTGCATTAGGAAAACCTTTGCACGAATACCTTGTTTCCCCCATGATAGAAATAGAACGATAGAATGGCTATGCTTAGTAATCTAGGCCATCGGTAGAAACCGAGTGGTTAATAGCCGCTCGCGATAGGGCCCCTTCTCATGATGGTGGTTCTATGTGGCTTATGTTAGCGATAGGATTGTGGCTCTATGTCAGACCGGGCGGGGCCAATTAGAGGACTGTCGAGAATACTAGATGGGAATGAGTGAGAGTGGTCTATTTTCATATTCGGAGTTCCAAGGTGGTAGCCCCTACTCGTGTCGGTTAAGGACCAATCGTCTCTCCCCGGTGAGCAAGTTTGATTATGTACTGGCACATACGGGACATATGGAATCCTGCAAACTTAGTAGCTTCGATGGTCACCGAGTTGGACGATCCCTCACCTCTCCAGTAGTGATGCATATCAGGATAGTGTACGGGCCACCCACGGATAGCCCGATGTGTGGTATCACGTGGAAGACGTACACTAAGGAAAGGTGCGACCCGGTCAACTCTTTGATCATTGTCGCAAACTGTGAACACTCGTGGTGCCTTCGTGGCTCACGTGTGTCGTGTTGTCAGGTTATTTCGCTTGCAAGGTGTGAATTGACTCAAGTCTGCGTGAATCCCTTGGATATGGGTGATACTTGCTTGTTGCTATCATTTCCGTAGAAGTGCCATATCACCTCTGTTCATATGAGATTTATGTTTATGTTTATTTATGACTACTTGGTAGTCGAGAATGATGATAATAAAACTTATTGATTGAGTTATCTTGCATGATTAGCATAGATTGCAAACCCATTTTTGTTAATCAACTTAACTTGTCTAATAACCATGCTTAAAAGTGATTAGTAATAGTTGCTAGTAGGCTTGAGTCCTTATCTTATTTGAAGCCTTTGCATGTCTAGAATTCATTACCTTCAAGTCACGATGGAAAAGTCTTGCTGAGCATAGTCGCTCAAGCTTTGTGTTTTTTGTGTCAGTGTTGTGTGCAGGTTTCTCTCCCTCTTCTGGTGATGCTGTTGGTGGCAGTCAGTGGGAAGTCTAGGTTTTGAGTGCTAGAATCCGTGTTGGAGACTGTCGCTGGTTTATTGTGCCGAAGAAGGTTTTCACCTCTAGGGTGATGTGATTACTCTTATGATGTCGAGTTGTATGCTTCCGCAAAAATGTTCGCTTCTGCTTAAACTGTGAGATATCTTTTGAAGTATCCTTTGGAGCTTCACCTCTTGTAACTCTAATACATGCAAATAATGTGTAATAACTTTACTTTAACTTCACAATATTGGTTTTGTATGCTTTCTGTGTTGTGTTTGAGTATTCTCAATTCATCGAGAATCCCTTGATATTATCTTAGGAGACGAACCCCTCATTTTAGATGTGGTTCTATCATAGCTGGTATCAGAGCAAGATTGGGATTAAACACACACTAAAGCATCTAGAAATCAGAACAATGTTGTCGGTGAGTAACGGTTAGCCCATATAAGGACTATAGTAGTGTCTTTAGGTGGCAAGCTAGCTTATGTGTTCCTTTATGCAACTACGGATTTGCTTCATCGAAGGTGTGCTGTGATTTTTTTAGTGTTGATCTTATTTTAATGTTGATGACCATATTTTTTGTTTGTTGCTTTAATAGAACTATTAGGGTTTGTGGGTGCCTTATTTTGTGGTTCATGAGATTATTTTGATTGTTTGTGCTTAGTTGTAGGACATTTAATTGGGTACGAAAGTACTAATGGCCCATAAGGGGAATGATTGGTCCACTAGGGACTTGAGTCAATACAAAAGTGTTGGACCCCCTAGGGGCATATTTTATCCATCTTCAGCAAGTACACTAACAGGTGTTAAATTATTAGTAACATCTGCTGAGAGTGTTTTGCCACCGTGTCCGAATAATTCGCAATAGTGGATTGTTGTCTTTGTTTTGGTGACGACGATTAGGCCGAGTTTGCATTGCATCAAGTCACCTAATCAAGAAGCTTAATAATCAAGTTAAAAGCTATAATCTCACCGCTGTCCAAATCTGAATCTGAATCATTTACAATTCTGTTTTACAGCAATCCGCTAACTCCGCACATTGGCTGTATTCGAATGGCCGTAACTG
This sequence comes from Sporobolus alterniflorus, assembly GCA_008808055.3. Classification (NCBI taxonomy): domain Eukaryota; kingdom Viridiplantae; phylum Streptophyta; class Magnoliopsida; order Poales; family Poaceae; genus Sporobolus; species Sporobolus alterniflorus. Next base: position 14,243 of record VSTD030000735.1, read on the forward strand.
TCATTTCTGTTACAAAAAATGTTTGTATGAGTAGGCGCTGGAAAGCTGAGTTAGTGACCTACAGAATTTGTATACAACCCTCACCAAGTTTCACGTTTCTATGTCCTTGAAACCTGATCATTCACCTGTATGATCAATCTGTCCAGAAAGTTTTCAACACCGTATCCTGACTTCAAAAGCCTGTAGCTATCAAACTGTGCAGCGGAATAGGCTGTCAGAGTAACCAGTGGAAAGCTGATTTCGTTAACAACAATTTCCATGTTCAGAGTTTCTGGAGTGGTCATGGTGAAATTTCATCAAAAACCTGACTTCTGCCGAAAGGTGCAGCCTGCCCAGATTTCTGATTCAGCAAGACCGGTCGAGTTCCGATAGTTGTAACTCATAAATCTCTGATCGTTTAGAGCCGTATTATGGACCATTAGAAAGCTGAGAGAGTTACCTACTGTAACGTATTCAGAACTTCTGGAGTTTCGGTAAATCCGGGGCCCAAAAGTTCAGTTCCGTTCAGTCGCTGTTAGGGATGGCAATTCGGGTATGGGTAACGGGTACCC